>SJJU01000612.1:0-87929 GCA_012932125.1 Conopomorpha cramerella | reverse complement strand
TCAGAAAAGTCAAAATTGACAATATTCATAGAAAAACATACAAGTATAAAATAGAATAAGAATATTTAAAAAAAAGGTTGCTTTCGGCAACATAGATACTTGGCGACCTAGTCTACTAGTCGCCGAACGTAACCTTAAAATGACTAGAGTGTGGAGAGGGAAAGGTGGTCCCGAGTACACTGTCCAGAAGTGTTATCTAATGCTCACGTAGAATAGCTTAAAGCAGTACGTGCCGTTGACAGTATCACCGCTTTAGATTCACGGCCTACTTCAGTTACACAACTGTGAACTTACTGTCCACACTTTTATTCAGTAATATAGGTCCATTTACTATGAACGAGGCAATAGTATCTATGTATATATATCTATATATTTTGAAGAGTGCTTTATTACTTGTTTGAGTTCTCGAGTGGAGACCGCGTCTCAGCAAACGAATTTTGCACGTATAACTGTTAAAACTGCATTAAGTGGATGTTATAATGTGAATACCCAATTTGAGAGATTAGATTGAGATTCAGTATTCAGGAGTTGGTACTGACACATGACTCAGGTAAAACAAAATACCAGCTTGAGGCCCTGGAGGCAATAGAGAGGCGTGCTAGATGACTCATAGGTGACGACAGGCTGTTTTTTGCTCGGCTACAAAGCCTGAAGCATCGCCGCAAGGTTGCGAGCCTGTCTGTCTCCTATCGGGTGCATTTCGGAGAGTGTGCTACGGAGTTGCATAAGCTAATACCCCCATCGCGTTTTTACAATAGGACAACCAGGAGAACGGCAAAACGTCATCCATACCAGGTGGATTACGCGATCATACTATTTACGCGAACCAAACGGTTTGCGTCTACTTTCTTAGTGCGAACCGCTACAATGTGGAATGACTTGCCGGAGTCTGTGTTTCCTGCGCAGTACAGTCTGAAGGTTTTCAAGTCGCGGGCGAATAGGTACCTAATTAACAAGTGTGCTCCATTGCTGCTTAACATCAGACAGGATGATGGTCAAACGCTTGGTCTTAATGATAAAAAAACAACGACATAAAGAATTACAATGGTTTTCATACAAAAATCTATTGAATTTGTGTGCCTTCATTCTCTCGTTGTGATGTCTCAGTTTTAATTGCTGAAGGTTTGAAGATAAGAAAGTTCCCGCACTTCTTACAACTTAATAGCTTTAGTCAAAAAGGTCAGAAAGGGCAACATCTATGATTATCTGTCTCATCACATCATTATTGATGTGTGTATTTATTTATTCCGAATTCGCGATAAGCCCCGCCTTACTGTTCTATCTAGATCTAATCATAAAAATGTTCGTGTTGTTTGTTATCCCTAAAAGACCCCTATGATATACATGTACACCATTAGAACTTTTTAAGTTCATTAGTAGTATATATGTTCCGTTTCGTAGTTTTAAACATATACCAAACATAGGACAGACATATAGCGTCAAGCAACTTTGTCTTAAACTATGTAGCGCCGTATATACATATAGATACCTATGATTCACTCACCTTTCACTACTATATTCGTTATACACTATATATTCGTTATTATACTCGAACAACGTCACGTCAACTGGTAGACAGTTTATTTCTAGGAAGCAATTAAACGCCTATGTTACAAAACTCACTTTGCTCCAGAACGTTCGGGACTGACATTACAATGATGAAACATTAATCTACCTCCCCTAATGTCACTTTGATTAAAGCCCTTTGAACCCGTCTTCGCATCCGAGACACGAAACAAAACGAAACCTAGCGTGGCATAATCCAAGATGGAATGTCTCTGACAAATGCCCTCATAACACCCTGTCACGGAATACTGACGACACCCATATTTATTTCATGTAATATTACATGAATACCATGTCACATACTCGCAGGCAGTAAACTGTGGAGTGCTGGAAATGAGGACGCGTCGAATTACAAGAGGATTTTCAGGAATCCTGCTCAGGGAACGCTTCATGAGACATTTCCAGGTGGAGAAATGCGGATGCACACCGAGGTGCTAATAGCCGAATTTCACGACAGCCGGGACACGGAACACCTGTTCCTCTTGACATTAACTCTAGAGCTCAAACTGGTTAATACTCAGCCCGGGCAACTGTGCGTTGGTAATACATGATTTTCTGACCAATCATATGAACGTTACGCACAATAAAGCAGCCTCAATCATTTTTACAGAAATCTCTCCATTTCCGGATCATAATAAGCCTTCCAAATGAAAAATAAATACACTTTACCCCTTTTGGTTTAAAAACGGAGAAATTGGTAAGTATGCGAGTTTAACCCAATGTGAAAGGAGGCGGACCTATCATCGCTGTAGGGTTCACACACTTTGTGGTATGCGGAAAACATTGTGGTGAACACAATGTTTTTTTTCACCGTATGATAGCTATTAATGTACTACCTTCCACTGAAAAAGAGACCTTGGTACACGTCTGTAGTTTTCAGGTACTAGGACATATGACAAAAAAACCATTTCAATTTTAACTAATCATAACATACTCCACTGGCACCTATGTACCTATCGAAAGAGAATTACTTTAGCCCTTAACCCAGGATTAATGTAAGTGGGGGTCAAAAGCAGCGGAAGTTGTAAAGCCGATATAAAATATTGCCCAGATCTGTGAGATATATTGCTCTGATCGGGGCGTAGAGCGCTGCTTGAATTTCAACTCGCCTTCCCCGTACACTCTCTACTAGAGGGGTTTGGGTAATAAAAACATACCTACCGACTTGTGTTGGTAGCTGAGTGTATGGAAAATCAATACTACTTACATATTTCAAAGTGAAGTCATCTGGGTTTAATTAATTAAAGGAAAGTACATATTATTGTTGCCAGGAATTAAGTGGTATTCAATAACCACTTTTAGTCAATTCGCTTGACGGCCCTGTTATTTTGTAGTATTATTTATATCTGTAGACTTCCTCAATAAGATATACAATCTATATCTAACGAACTGTACACAGTGCACTAATTTTGCCCAGTTTTTTTATTGTAACAGCCAAAGCATTTTAACAGTCATTTTTGAATTTTATTTCATTTTAAGGTTTGTTTTGGGATTTGACTAAGCAAAACAATGGGACATTGTCTTTCGTAGATAGCTATATACATAAAGGTGGAGGGTAAGGGTCGTTCTGTCCGCACACTCAGCTTCATTAAAATGTCGCAGCACGAGTGAGCCTACTCCTCTTCAAGTGTGCTACACCGTGTACAGTCGCAGTCACGGCTTAACGAACACATTTGGTGTTTTTCCCGCAATTTTTCATGACATCAGATTATTATCCCGACAAGCTTCAGCAGCAATTCCAACAGAGAAACCATAGCACATAAGAATATCAGCATATTCTCTATTTGAGTAGGTTGCCATGATAACAAAAAATATCACAATAATAAGAAATTAATAATCTGATGTCAATAAAAATTGCGGATGCGAACGATTATTTCATCGAACTCTTATTTTTTTCTTTTTCCCGCTAATCCCGACAAAATAAGTTTTTTAAACAAAAACATAATGATTAAAAAAATAGTTTAAAAAAATCTTACTACTTTAAGTTTTTTTTAAATTATTTCATCGTTACTGACACGTAATAACAGGGTGAGAGACAAAATGTTGACATTATATGAAATTTTTACGTTATTAATCATACATAGTGCCATAAATATTGATAATGCTACCCCTTTAGACCATATGTTTTCTTATAATACGCACTAAGTTTTAAAAAATAAAATTTAATTTCCATTGATTTTATTAAGTTTGGTTGTTTTATTTTGGGTTTTTATAGTTAGTATAGTTAAACGTGAGTTAACAATTAATAAACATATAAAGAATCACAGTAAATAACTCATGGTTTTTATTTTACAATCTTTTTCTGGGGATTCTGGGAATTTCTAGGAAATATTAAAAAAAAGTCAATATCTCAAGAACCATTAATTTTCGACCATACATATGGATGTTTATTTTATTGCATTTTAACACCTCTATCATCCCGGGCACTGGTGAAAATCAGCGTCGTGGCGTAAGTCACGGCAACATGCTGAGCCAGCTGCCCTTTCATCGCCGTAACAAATTAGTTTTTTTAATTGTGTATAATATGTGTATTTTGTATTCTGTTATTAATTTTTTTCATTTTGTGTGCTTTTATTTTTGCCGTGTCATCATCAGCCACATAACGTCCACTGCTGGGCGAGGGCCTCCCCCAATGAGATCCGTTATTTGGGGTGAAATGCCAGTAATCGCCACGCTTGACAGGCGTCTTGGCGATCGCAGTGGTGTTGTGGTTTAACTCACAGAGAACGCTGCTGCCCGTCCTCTGGAGAGCTCCCTCGGTCGCCTCTTACGACCCCCATGACGGAAAAAGTTGGGCTGGGGGGGTGACACATGTATTCTATTCGCCGTCACCACACGGCTGCATTTTTGCCGTGTGCGGCGTGAATAAATATTTTTTCTTTCTTTAGAATTCTAAAGTCAGCCAGTAATGCCAGTAGCCCATTCCAATCGTATTTCCAACGAGGTACGCGCTAAGTATCTTGCTTTTTTACTCTTCACTTTGCAGAACGACAGAGAAAGATATACTCTGTTCGCCTGCGCTGGGAATAAATAGCAGAATACACGTACTGGTCTGGTGGCCACTCGTGTGAGGTGACATCATTAAAATGTTTCGCCAAGTCCTTGCCGGAGTGGCTGAACAAACACGAGTGGTTGAGCGGTCGAATGTGAACGTTAGTATATGTGCCTATCTCTCCAAAAACTACACATGCAATTTCGACTTTCACAACATTGTATTAAAGCCTTTTTTCAAAAATCTACACCGTTTTGAACCCTAGGAAAATAATCTCTAATACCTTGGACGTAAGTTTGCTAAATGTTGTATTCAGAACGTGAAAAAGGGGGAACTAATGTTGATTTGCGTTTTAATTTGTCATAATAGTCACTTCAGAGAGTTTGGAGATTACGGATACTGTTTTTTAGGTGGAAAAATGCGAGTGGTGGAATAAGAAGACTGTACGTTTCAGAGCACAATAATTGATGTCTTCGTTTGAAACTATATTATGAAAACATATATACTCTTTTGATTAATCAGACACTGGGTTGTTTCAATAATCTGAAGTACTTCTCTATTCAGATTGACAGTAGCAAAATATCATTACAAATATTTTTTCTAGTACTTCCCAGTACACGTTTATTCAGCAGAAATATAACGAATTTATATTGCAGACTTCCGAGAATAACTAGCGCCCGATCTAGCAGGGATCCACATCCGCACTAATTAGAGAATTTAATTTCGAATAACAAATGTTATATTTTAGCAAACAGTTGATTTCACTTTCCTAGATTCATTTTTATTCGTGCGAGGGCTCCTATTAAAATATTGCCGATCCAGCGTGTTGTTTATTACTTGTATAGGGCAAATACGTTCCTAGATTCAAAAACTTTTTGCACGCCAAGAAGGAACTTGGAAAACTAGAATAATTGTTTTTAAAGACATAGCAGCGAGGATCAATACTCCCGCAATAACTTCAAGTTCCGCCGACAAAGCACTATAGAAGCAAAACTTTGGGAATCCAACAGCGCACCAGCACCCGTCCGCGGAGTGAAGTAGCTAAGCATCCAGGAATACCGACCGTCATTCGAATATTTCCTAGAAATATCTCGGCGGAATGTCTTGCCGGGGATTTTCTACCGCAAAGTCGTATTTTAAAAGCGACCTGGTAATATTTCTGCTGGATTCATAAAGAGAGTTTAGCGTTTATGTTACCATGGTATGATGGACTCTAGTTAAATGGGTGTCGCTTGTAAGTGGAGATCAAGTAATGCACTTTTGTTTAGTCTCATGGTGCTCACTGCACGGACAGGCACACTCTCTTCAGGTTTCCGAGTGATTTACCATACAGACCGTGTGTTTGTAAACCTTACTATGGGTTCTATTAAATGTATGAGTACCTATTTAATTAATATCAAGAATTTTCAGAACACGAGTGACTGTTGCATATTTAGTTCATATTTTTTAATAAGGCCTCTGATAATGGAACATTCTTTATTTCTGTCACTGTCTAGACCATCCCTTCCTGTCCAATTAAGACAGCTTTATAAGAAGAAAAAGACAAAGTTGAGCTAAGTTCTGTTAAATAGATCTATATCACAAACAAATCTCAATGTAAGCGGATTGTTAACAAAGTGTAACTCTAACAATGGATTGAAAACATCACCATTGACAGAATGAAAAGGGACCGTTTACTCACTAATCAGGTCCATGATTTAGAGAGCAGTAAGAGGATGGCGAATATACGTGTATAGATCTGTTCGAATCAAGCGAAGTAATCCCCCAAATACCTTCTTCAAATTCTACCTGTCTTTATAATTAATTCAGAAGTTGAAATACGCTGCTATGTAGCACGTAGGTGAGCAAGTAGGAAATATTGTAATGGTTTGATCCCAAATATTTCAGACCCTGCAGGCCGTTTATGGTTTGCGTGGTCGAATAAAATTACCTGTTCGATTAGACCGAGCAATACCTCGAATTAGAAGTAGAAGAAGAATAATGAAAAATACAAAATACTTTTTTATTTATTATGGTATAAACAATCGCGAACCACCGATATGTTCTGCGATGGAGCACACCTCCATACTATATTGCGCAGGAAACACAGACACTTCCTAAGATTATTATCTAGATAAAAATAAAAATAATAAATACACTTTACGCCTTTTAATCCCAAATCGGGGTAGGCAGAGGCACTTGCTTAATAAGAAAATGCCCACGGTTCTATATACTAATATACTACGAATTATCTAGATATACGTGGCATTTGCATCACTGGAAAACTCATAATTCTCACGCACGTACATATACGAATTATCACCATAGGAACTGAAATGTTTACTTTTACTACGTTTTATTACTCATTCCTGACAAGATGTCCATGTAAACCTCTTTTTTATGGAGTATCTCTATACTCCCGCTGAGAATATGGGTTTCAAGTCTGTCCGTTCCCATGCGTAAAATATGTTTGTTTAGTAAGTAAAATATGTTTGTTTGTAAGTTTTTATAGTACTTTGCTATATTTATGAAAACCAACTAAATAAATATTCCTTTATCGTAAAATCGAATCGTGAGTCATCGACCACCGACCGGAGTACAGCTAAGAATAGTTAAAAATAGTTAGAGCACAGTAATCGTTGAAAATAATATCAAATCAAATCAAATCAAATCTTTTTTTAGAATTTTCACTTAAATGCTATAATGAAAGCTTTAATAAAATATTTTTTTAATGACGCACCATAGTAAGAAGTTTTCCATACATTAAATACGAGTCAAATATTCATGCGGAGTATATGTATCGTGTCCCATTGCTCATGTTTTATGTGCAAGAAGGGCTTACCAAAACTGCCGTATGAAGCCATAAGTGCCCATATTCGGGCCATTTACACGTAAGACAATGATACCGGCTAGTTTTTGTACAACTTTGTGTTTTATTGCGGTTATTTGGCAAGTGTTTGTTGGGCTGCCGGATAATGTATTGTGTCGGAACTGTGTATTAGTGCGCTTTAGGGGTTATATTGTCTTTTGTAAAAGACAATAAAATTTCGCGAATGCAGCGGAATTATTTGCAGATTCGATTAAATTGTCTGAGAAAAGTTATCAGAGTGGAATATAACGAGATTTTTTTTATTTAAGTACATATTTTTTTAAGGATAGTATTTAAACGTGCATCAAAAAAGTCTAACCTAACCTAACCAAATACTGACTTAGCGACAAAATTACTGATTTGGTCAGCTAATAAATACAAAATCAAAAATTTTTCTGCTCAATTAGTAATTTTGCTGCTCAACTTAGTATTTTTAGGCGCTCAACTTATTATATTCCTTTTTGGAATAGCGAAAATGCTGAAGAATACGCAAACAATGTGTTTTATGACTCTGGTCCCTGTTGTCACCGGTTGTGAACGAGGTTCTTCGGCATTCATGACAACGGGCTGACACCGACGAGAAAAGGAGAGTGGTATTTGAGCTTTGATACCGAATTTAAATCGGCCCCTAGAGGGGCCCTCTTCTGCTGAGGAGCATATGCTTAATCCCCGGACCCTCTTTACTAAAGTGTCAAACCACCATAAGGTTTGATAGTTGGTAAGAGTGCAGTAAAATTATGGTATATACTAATTGTCGGCGCAAATCGTGAGGAATCTGTAAATATATTATAGATAAGGACTGAGTGAACAGTTACATTTATAGATTGGAATACTATAATTAAGGTCCTGACATCGTCATGTGAGTCGTCTGACATCCACTGCTGGACATAGGCCTCCCCAAAGGTTTTTTTAACCCTTTCCCGGACAGTAAACGCCTATAGGCGACATAACAATAAAAAATCTATTGTGTCTATTTTACTGTCCGCTAATGTGTTAATCCCTTACCTTAACGTGTGTGTAGTATACAAATATTTTACCTATTTGGCTTTAATTCTGCTCGCATTTCAGATGTAAAGTAGAAATTATTCCTCGACACAAGCAACTATGTAATTATTCTAGAACATAAGAGAAGAAGTTTTCATAAAAATCTTCATTTGGCCAGAGAGTAATTCTGTTAAACAGTCTCAGGATTTGCTAGATTTAGCAGAACAAAAACCGGCTCTAAATGAGCTTTCGAACAAAGGGAGCCGCAAACTACACAAGTTCCAAGCCCGCAAATGACGCTGCAAATTTTCATACAACGGCGGGAGGGCCCTGATTTAATTTGCGATAGAGGTTTAAGCTCGGGTCCCATCGCTGGAAAAACTCCAGGCGATAAGGAGGCCTTAAAACAATGAAATGACGACGGGACCCTCGATTGGAGATCCCCAATAAATCTGACTGATCCCCAAAGATTTCATCTTTCATTTGAGTATGGAGGTAGAAAAGGAATAGGGTACGATTTAATGTGTTCCGCTATGGAATAACAAGTGCGGTAAGTGATATTCCGTGTATTCCTCGTGTATTGAGATATATGTACTACGTGCTTGTTTGTGTTATAATCCTTACATTGTTGAAATAGGGAGACGAGTAGTTTCTATTAGACTTTCTATTGTAAATAGCATCCAGTTAGTACCTACATATATTATGCTTGATAGCACGATATTAGTTAAAATACGTTTATACTGAAATTATCAATCCAATTCGAAATAAAGCTGTATGAAATCACCCTCTTTTTTAAATATCTTCATACGAATTTAATCCTAGACAATTATTTACCATGTTTGGTTTAAGTTTTGTATGAAGTAAAAACAATCAGAAATAATCACACCACATTTAATTTAATGCTTTTGCTCTCGAAAAATGTCAAAATGACAAAAGACTACCAGACCTTGAGTCAAAGAGGAATTATAAAAAGTTTAAGTTTACAAAAGTAGCTAAGTGTAAATGTACAAAAAATATACTCGCATTTGAACGATTGACAAATGCGTTTCCCATTTCCATGTGTCTAGCGTTATCAAACACGTTCGTTCTTATCGAGCTCCCTGGCTGTAAATACTCCGTGCCCGCCTTATAAATCCACCGTCAATATGGGGTCTCTTTTTTACGTCGGCTATTCGTCGTGAAAAATGGCCGCAATTACAATATCGGTCCACGTTTGCAGACTCATTACTACGAGGCGTCTTCCCAGTAACGTCTGTGTGCCTCCTAACTAAGACGCTATCTTCATTGGATTCTTGGCGGAGTAGATACTTAGCTAAATAGGAAATCGATTATTACAGTATTTTATTGTCGTTGTACAACTGTTGTGATTACCCATTGCAGTGCTAATTCTGGGCCTTATGACAAAACATTTTCATTATAATATTCTCGGGCTTACTGTTCCCAGTTAGTTGCTGTCTAAAAATTTCACGGGAAAAAAGTAGTATAATTTTTTACTTGGATATTCTCAAATAGTTCAGTGGGGCCGATTTGCATTTCACTACGTAGTGTACATACACACATTGCAATAGTACCGTATCTTGGGCTACTTTGATCCACGGGGTAGAAATGTTGCTAGAAACCTTAAAATGATGGTAGAAATCTTGTTATTTAATGGAGTCCATTAAATAACAAGATTCTTCTTTATTTAAGTACTCTAAAAATACTCTAAAGCACACGAAATTAAGATTTTTTTGGCTTAAAAAAAATCTGATTAAAGTATCCTTGTGGTTCAAAGTAACCCCCCCAGAGTCACAAACTCTGTATAGATCTGACAAGTCCAAAGTAGTTTTCTATCTAGGCAATTCGAGCTTTTAGATTATTCAATTGTAAAATGGATTTTCTTCTTGGAAAAACGACGTTTACCCCTAAGAAACTAACATACTATCTAGGCATACTCTTAGTCATAAGCCTGCTTTGTACGGCTTTGCGTAGGTGGAGGTCTGGAGTCCTGTAGTACAGGGTTACCTAGTTTAGGCTCCAGCCTTCGCATACAAAAGTATCTGACAATACCGTATTTCCAAATTATTCATGTTATGTTATGTGAAGGAAATACATTTATTTTCTTTATTATTGTTATTTATTAAAAGCGTATGTGTGTATTTTTTATGTAAAAACTACTCAGTTTAAATACTATTAGGTTTGCTAGTCCAGACTGTATGTAGATAGTAGGTACATACATAGTAGGTATCAGTAATAGTAGTAATAATAATCCTCCTCCGTCCTTCAATAATAAAATGTTTGTTGCCTTTTTACCGGATGCCTGCATAATTCCAGCGTTGTACCTACTGTGTTGTTATGTGATGATACCCATATCAGCAAGTTTTAGTCATAGCCAACGTAAAGAAGCCAAATTCGTTGTAATGTTATTTTTATTTATAGGTTGCTTCAGTTGTTTTTTTATTATATACACATTAATTTTTAAGATTAGAGGGACATACCCAATTTGTATTCGAGCGATCCTAGTAAATTTTGGTATAAGATATTATGTTAGCTCTTAGTGTCTCTTACATTTTTCGGACCAAAGCCAAATTCGTTTTGTTTATTTCAAAAGTTAAAGACGGCGAGTAAGTACAAACTTACCATTTGAAAGAGTTTAGTGACACCTTCAGGGACACACTACGTAGATAATATCAACGTTTGATACGTTTTACACACATTACCAGTTCTGAAAAAAAATAAAAATAGAAAGGTCCATGTCACTCCAACTTATGCATAAATACTTTTTTTTATTACGTCACCTCGAGGGAACGGTCCTCGTAAAGACAAAATGCTGTAAGGCAAAATGTATTCATTTTGAGACATAACTCAAGGCATATTTTAATAAAAAAGGCACTAGAGACCCCAACTCGAAAGAATTTGAATAATAAAATAGGAATAATGAGATCGCTAGAGTTTCTCTAATGCGATTTTGTTTTACTTAAAAAAAGCTTTTTGATTTCAAATGCTGTATTTTATACGACGGTGATTACAGAAGTACCCAAGGTTAAAAATAATGCTGACATACAATACCTACTTATTTAAATCTTGCTAAAGCAGAAACATTCATGAATCAAGATAAAAGTGTCACATTATTTCTCAAAGTGTAATTTAATGTAAAAATGTTTCGTGTATTAATTTAAAAAACTTGTGATAACATTTCAACTAATAAAAATAAAAATATAGCGATTCATTCCTTTAGCCTGACACGACTAGGTATAGAACGACTAAATATATCTTTTAGTAGGAGATATTTGTAAAAGATAAAACATACGAACATATGTGTTATACTATATATACTCCTTTTAAAAATTATATCTGGCATGTACGTTGTATGTGCTTACATATTAGGTAGTATTCTCCATAGGTAGGTACTTATTAAGCTACTAAAATATTTTGTGTGAAAAACTGAAATAACGCGTGTGAATCTGGAACTAAGAAAAATATAAAAATATTGTCGAAATTTGAAGATAGAAATGAACATCTTCAGTTCCCGTTACACTCGTAGGTCTAGCAAGCAATGTTATTATGGCATTAAATTTTCGGTATTACGTCATACAGCTCCGGTCGTGGGTCGGTTGGGGCGGGCAGACATCCTGTATAATTCTCACATTAATACCACCTCGTTTACGGGCCATTTTGGCGTACACATTTTCTTTGTGTAATACGTTGGTTACTCCCTCAGTTTTACTTGTATATTGTGCTAGTGTGTGGTACAACATATGAAGTGGCTGATGATGCCCACTGACCTAACAGTTTCGCGGTGACGGTAAGGAGCTCTGTAGATTTTATACCTCAGGGAATTTTATATTATTAAATCGATCAATGATATAAAAATGGCTCAGCTGCATAGTGGTTCAGGGTTCGTCTTAGGTCTTAAACTGTCAGAGTATTTTTGCTTTGTCAAAATCCTTAAAAGACCTACAAATGATGTCTGATAGAATTCCTTAAAATCTGATTGACAGAAGACTACAGAATCTGACCGAACTTAAGCAAACAAAGTTTCAGTTCGCTTTATAAATCTTTCCCGAAGGAACTATCGAACTACTCGGAAATACTGCCAAATCAGTTTTAGTTAATTACTGTTACTTACATGTTACCTAATTTGTTTTGTGAGATACGAGGTAAAATTGTTCAAAGAGAAGAAGTATTCTATAGTATTAGAAGTAGTCACATACTTCAAATTACTGATATTGCTAAAAATATTATTGATTAACATTTTTGGCTTAACTTAAATACGAACGGCAGAATAATCTCTTTAAATAATAATATATCCTGAAACCCACTAAAACAGCTTTAATAGTACTAAACTCGTAAAATCCGGCCTGCTCTTAATTGGCAAAATATTATACATACAACTTGTAATAAAACGGCGCAATTAAAGAACTGATTTTAACGAGCTTTTTAATAATATTTATGTTAAGTACGGAAAACTATGGCCAAGTTACTCTAAAATAAATTTCTTCTACTTGGAATAATTTTTTTTCCACGTCTGACGCGCCCATTATTAATGAAGTTTTTGATTCATTTTTGTGCTGTTGTTGTCAGAGTTTGAGAAATCTCTCCAAAATGAGTGACAATGACTAATTGAGTGTGGTTTTCGCAATTTTATGCTTAAAATAATGATAAAAAACTTAAAATCAATAAAAAAATGTGACTGGCTAGTTACATATCACTTGTATATTGTAATTTAGTTTACTATGAACAACAAGGTCACTTTGATCTATGCAGAAATGTCCTGCCTAAGCTGATGCCGACTTCATTTTTTTATTTAAGTACCGAATAAAAACTTTTTGGCATTGTAAAAGTTCAGATCAGATCAGGCTCCCCATGAATCAAAGTAAAGTCAAGTTACCATACGTTTGTTAAGTTAAAAGTACCCTAGGACTTTATAAATAGGCGTCCTAAGGTCATCGGGGCCTTAGGTGTTGGAACAGGGTTCCCTACACACGTCCACACGGCCCCGCAAATATAGTTAGCCATTAAAATTATTTTTTACTTACACAATATAACAATTCTACCTTATTGATGTGTGATACATGGAGATTCATCATTTTTTTGTTCGACCGAACATGGATCAAATTGACTACTTAAATAGATAGGTAGTGCATTTTAACGTCGTTGTTTCCAGTTGCAAAGGCCTTCTGTATTTTAACAAGCGAAATGTTCATTCCACGAGCACTCCCTAATCTAGTAATACAATGTTTGTTAGGATGCCGTTATAGCTCCCGTTAAATAATGAGCACAAATACAACAGAGTCTCGTTAAATATTTGAAACTCTAATGGTCTCGTTAGAAAACTTGGTTGTTTTTATTTACATAATACTTAATGATATTTTATATGTACCAATCGACCTGCCGTGTGGCAACGCTGTGTTACCATCCCAACCCAACTTTTCCCGTTGTGAGGGTCGTAAGAGGCGACCGAGGGAGCACTCCAGAGGACACAGCAGCGCTCTCTGTGAGTTAAACCACAACACCACTCGATCGCCAATCCGCGTGCCAAACGTGGCGATTATGGGCATTTAACCCCAAATCACGGAAATAATTGAGGTAGGCCCTCGTCCAGCAGCCCCCCAAAATATGGGAAAAAAGATAAAGGTATAGGTTTGGAAATTGCGTTTAAGCACAAGTCGAAGAAACTAGGAGGAAATAAAATGAGGTCTTTGTCCTGCAGTGGCTAGTTATAATAACGATAGAAGAAGTTACCTACGCAATTAACAACTACAAAAAATGCACCTCGATTATTAGTACCTATCACATTCTATAGCAATCTGCATTCACCAAAAAGGTTTTTTTTCAAATGACATGTTCAACACCACCTGTCTCACGGCGGCGTACGGGCCATCTGGAGACGTGGGCATTCTTGACGTACTACCGATAATGTTTATTCATTCCTGTTTTGACAGTGCCCTTTAGCTGAAAGTGATTCGGTAACGTAAGAGACGGTCATCGATTAGATTTTCCAACGGCTGCACGTGCAAGTAGTTTATGCTGCACCAATCCAAAATTGACCGCAAATGCAGTTGTGTAACTTCTCACTAATGGGGACACGTTGGCTAATGATGATGAGACAGAGCAAATTTATACTGCCAAAGATTTGTGACGTTGAATAATAGTATGGTGTGATAGAAATTGTTTTCTAATGAAAAGCGCCCAGATACGGTATGACATTAAATGTTACGAAAGCAACCAGTTGCCGGCTTTAAACAATTTCTTTTGTGACGGTTGGAAAGGACTTGTGGCCAAGGCGTGCTGCTTCTAGCACAACGGCCGTGGGTTAGATTTCGTCACCGAGGAATGCTTTAGTGATGAGCTAAGGCATTTGATGTGTGCGTATGTTTTATCTTTATATGTAGGTTTTTAAAAGTTTTTATGTAAGTATATCGTTATCTGTCGATACGAAGCGTTTCAGCAAATCGACATCAAGTTTGCCCTTTGTGCTCTACAATCCTTTAGCTTCGGATTATTATCCTTGGTCATCGTACACATTTGGATGTCGATTTCCATCACACCATATCTCTTCACCGCTGTAGTATGCTTAGGAACGTAATCCGGCATCAAAAGGCTGATAAACCTTGGCTTAACTAAGTCGTTAACAGAGAAGACGTCCATTCAGATCCAGAGACTGAATTGACCGAAACCCTTCACAAACCTCGAGACAGGAACCCATTGAAATGAATCGCTGCTTATTTCTGTTACCCGACGCTCTTGCAAAAGGCTTCTATACAGAACTCATTAAAAAGGGGCTAACAGATAATTTTCCAATTCCAAAAGTAAATGTTTATCTGCAGCTTGGGGTGAAGTAATTCGAATATAATTAATTTATTCAGACGAAACATCGGACCCCGC
This sequence comes from Conopomorpha cramerella, assembly GCA_012932125.1. Taxonomy (NCBI): domain Eukaryota; kingdom Metazoa; phylum Arthropoda; class Insecta; order Lepidoptera; family Gracillariidae; genus Conopomorpha; species Conopomorpha cramerella. The sequence goes on along the minus strand of SJJU01000612.1, from coordinate 72,672 downwards.
CTTTGTAATGAGTTTTTGTTCAAGTTTGACTTCAGTGAGATTTCTGTTACGTCATACTGTTTCAATTGTTCTGCTTCTGTTTGGTTTGGATTTGTTAATTGTTGCCCATAAATATAATATTAAGACAACTCTTAAAAATACAAATAAGTGGTTAATTCATTTGTTTATACATTGTTGCTTTTGATTTATAATACCCAATGTCTAAAAATGATCAAAGTTTGCGAAGACTAACCGTGGTTTTCATAAAAGCTTGTCAAATGTACGTGAAAACATGTTTGACTTCAGTGAGAAGTGTGAAATTTGTTGAACTAATCGGGGTACATCGGGGCGACCGCGACAGAATTAAGCAGATACGAGCAAACGACGAGGCGAGACAAGCTGAACTCGAACTACAGTTACAGAGGGTTTCACTGTGATCCTTAGATAGTCGTGTATTGTAACAAATATCTTTAGAACTATCAATTTATAATTCGTTTATATTTTGTTTTTAGTATTGATGAATCATCCTCAGTCAGAAGTTTCCAAGCTTAATTTACAGAAATTCCTATTATTTTTACGTCCCAGAACGGCACAGTCTTGTTCTGTGTTGTTTTCTTTTGTCTACAACCTATCAATTCTTGTATAATAATAGTAAATACAGAGTAGGTACCTGCCCCCACACACGGCAAGTTCTCCCAACACTTGAGCAGCCCGAGCATTCAGCGGTCGTATCTAAATTCTAATTTGAACAAAACATAAATTAATATCAAAACTTGAAACAAAGTTGAAGATTACAGGAGGCACCACGGTCAGTATTTGCATACACAATATTAAAATGGAATTTCCTTGAATTTACAACGGAACGTCAATTTACGTCAGTATTTTTTACATTATAATGTTTGCGATAATTTACGGGATGAACTCCTGTTGCGTTACTAATAAAAATATTTATACCGCGTAGAAGTTTTAAGCCTAGTTTACCACTTTGTAACGCTTGGAAATTGAAAAGGTAGGTATGCAGAGTTATAATAATTGTATACTACATGTAACTTTGTTGCTATAATTGTATACTATATGTAACTTTGTTGCTAAATCGATACCAGAGTGATATGAACAAGAGAGTGTAACCCACTGAGCCTCTAGCATAAAAGATAGAGCTAGAGCTGTGTTATTCTTAGGTTCTTGTCGTGTTGCAAGCAAGTAGATTTTCTTCAATTGTTTTTTTTAACCTGTCCTTTCACTCAACTGACCTGATGTGAAGCTGCAATTTGGTCTACATGGAGCACCTACGACCTATTCACCCGTGACTTGAAGATCTTCATGTGCAAATAATAAATAGAACTGTACGTACAAAACAGCTTGCACTATCGGCAATAGAGCCATTTAATAAAGTATGGGCAATGGCACCGAACAAAATATGACACGACAAACCACCAAATAGTTTAAAATGAATAATTCAAGTGCAACTTGCCGTGTTGCGAACTTTACACAAAGTCAAGTCGTATTTCAGCGAAGTTTCGGCTGCGGTCGAGTCGGGGGCGGTCACAGATCACGTCTACTATCTCTAGTTTATACGCACTATTTGTTGTGGCAACTCTCTACGTAACGTTCACGCTAAATTGTGTCTGTTTTTGTAGTAGGGAGGTTCTACGTCAACGATGTCAATACGTGTATCGATTTCATTTTGTGTACGAATATCCTAAGTATAGCTATAGTCTATCCCCCTTACCAATGAACGCATTGTAACTTATACCGAGGTAATTACAGGTCTACTGAAATTGGTTAGTCCGTATTTGACATACAACTGACAATTTAAGCTGTGCTTGATATAATGTCGGAATATACAAACCGCGTTTATTGCGCGTAATATAGATGTTTCAATCTTATTTATTTTAGGAACTTTAGCACACACAGTGACTATGTCAGTCCCACCAACCTCAACTACCAACTTGTTAAGGTTCAGTAAGGTATGGTACATACTGCATGAAATAGGAACATAACCGAACATATTTTTTTACTGTTACTATAAAAATACCGTTTACCGTTTTTGGTACTAACATTCATTTTGTTTCGTCTGGTTTGAGCATTTATAAAGGATAGCGGAAAGTAGCATGAAACTCGAAGCCGGAGATTTTTGTTGCCAAATTAATAAAAATAAAATTTTATGAAATATAGTTTTTTAATCCTTAAAATCAGACTACTTGGTTTTTTTCCCTAAAAGAAATACAAAAGAGAGCATAAACAAATGGTTCCGTGCGAGGATTGGAACCCCATGTATTCACTTCAACTTATATTGACTGTTGACCACTGAGCTATTGGCGCATGCAAGCAGTGTGTGAAATAATGCATCTGTATATTAATGTACATTATGCAGTTTCATTTTAGAACTTCTGTCCATTTTACCTATCTTCAAGGAATTTTGGGATACATTTTAAAACCATGTCCATCCATCCCCAAAACTCTGAAAATCCTATCAACCAAAGAAAGTTTCATTACGATACGTTCAGCCGTTTGGAAATTGTCGATTTTGGACGATCCTACAGTAACCAAATTTATTCCGGGATAAAAGTTAGCCAAATTTCATCAAAATCTGTCCAGCCGTTTTGACGTGATTCGCGGAAAAACGGACAGAGTATCCCGGAATGTATAATATACATTAGCAAAAGAAATAAAAGATATTGTTGCTAAGTATAAAGTTGTTTAATTCAGGATTAAAGTTTTTGTCCTGAGGGTAGAGTTCATTTAAAAAAAAACCTGCTGTCTCAGTATTACCATTGCAATGGGTAGTGGTTAAAGTGAGACCATCAGCGATACCTATGCTGTTGATATCTATCTACCTACATATTACCATGCTTCCATGCCATAGGCAGTGCACTCAAGCCTTTATAGCTTTAGGTTCTACACATTTGCCGATTGCAATTCGAGGTACTGAAATCCAGATTTCACTACAACAAACGATTGCTACGAGCTACGTGTGTAGTTCTCGTAGCCTTTCTAAAGCCTAGATTTGCGTATGATATCTTTTATTTTTTTTTCATATTCTAAAGTTGTATGCTTCGTCTGACTCTAATGCCAAGTGTCAAAAAGAGACAAATGCACTGGCCCCTCGTTCAAGAACATGGGCTGAACATGATTTTAATAACTCACATAACACCAAATTAAGTGTACAGTAGTAGCAAACAAATCCAAATCGAATCAAATAAAACAAAGTGAAATTTGTAGAGTTTCCATAAAATTGTGATTACCCCGTTTATAATTTACACTGTAAAATTAAGTAGGTAGTTAAACATTAAATAAATTCCAATACATACCGTCGCTCCCGGCGCACACACGCTGATCAGGAAACCGAAACTGTTTGTTCTCCGAAGCCAAGTGATATAAACACGACCAAATTTAGATGAACCATAGTTTTGAGTATTTGTTTTATTCCAAAGTTCATCAAAAATTGTCCAGTTTACCACGCTTTTACCGAAGTTAGGTACACGAGTTGAAGGAATTTGCACAATTCTGTACCGAGCAACTGTATTTCTACCCGTTGAAAGTAATAAACCTGATCTATATTGAACCTTATTGCCTTTATTTATGGTTTAAGAGATGGATTATCCACGGGCCGTAACAGTTGGCTCATCGCGAAGGGATCTTGGGTAGTGTGGCTGCAACTTTAGCAATATCTAGAAAACTCGAATATTAGAGAGTTTAAAAGAAAACTTAATCTCTGGCTCGGTTATTGTTTTATTCATGTTTCAGTTGAACAGGTGAGGTACAGTAGCAGACTTTGGTTCGGTAAAGCGTTCTTTGTTATTTTGACCAAACACATATAGACTGGGAAGATTGTGTAGTGATTAGTTAGAATGACAATATACAACTAAAATACTGAAATGGCGCGAATTAATCGGTACCGGGATGATTGGACCATATCGGGAATCTTTTGCAATTAATAATAATATTTCATGTTATTCTACTGATCATGAATGTTGTGTCAAATAAGATTTGACTAGGCTTACACGTGTAACCCAGGTGTAAGTATTCCATTAAAAAAATGTACAGCAAACACTTCGTCAAATCCGTTGTCAGCTGCAAATGTATTCGACTTAACTTCTGGAAGGAAAGGTCAAAACTGTCTGTCTTTACACCGTAAACGTTCACCAAAAAGGCATCCCGAAACGGCGGAATTAGTGCAAATTGCCACAGCACGTAAATCCTTTAATTTGTGACGGCCGGCCGCCCGCCCCCGCCACAGCCCTCGCCACCGCCCTCGTCCACCACCAGATGATAAACGCCCGCCACGCCGGACCTTCGACCCGGTGTCATTAATTATTGTAATACATCTGCCTCACAGCTTTCTTGTTATAGGGAATGTTGAAATAGCTAATAAGCGAATTTATAAAACTAACTAGGTAGGTTCTTAACAAAAAATAACACAGTTGTTAACATATTAAGAATATATTTCGCCCAAAACAGCGTCTGTGATCCAGTTGTTCGGATACTTGACTTGTAACCGGGAGGTCCGGGTTCGAGTCCGGCTACTGGACGTGTACCAATGGGACTCGTTTTCAGAGCCTATGTACGCAACGCAACGCTCGTACGGTGAAGGACAACATCGTGATGAACCCCGCACACCACAAGGTGTGTGAACCCTATAACGGCAATGGGCTCACCCCCTGTCACGTTGGGTTAAATACGCTTGGTGAACCGTGGGCATTTTCTTTAGCAAGTGTCTCTGACTACCCCGCTTTGGGATTAAAAGGCGTGAAGTGTTTTTATATTTTTTTATTCGCCCAAAACTTGATGATTGGTCGTACGAATATAATCAAAATATCCAAACTGACTTTTTTCCTTTACATTCTTTTCGGAGACCTTTTGACTTACAAAGGAAATAAAAGGTCTTAGTATAAGATTTTTCTAGCCAGTGTGCCATTTCGCCCGGTTTAGTGCTGTACGTGGTCCGCCTTGTGTATTACCAACTTACTCATGCGGAAATTGTGCTATTGTGCGTTGGTACTAACCCACGAGAGAAAATCATCTTTTAAGACACATTTTGATGGCTCCAGTTTCTTATGTCAACATTTTCTTTTTAAAATTGCATTAATATGTAGTGTTTAATGGCGCAGGACAATTTTACATAGGTATATAGTATATTAATTAAAATGCCACCGTCTAAATTGCACTTTACTTACTGTTCTCGATGCTTCTACCAATTGACAGTAATTATCGCCTACTGTTGTTTGATTACAAAGCGGTTACTTTGACAGTTATGCTGGGAAAGAACTGATAAGTATAATTATGTTTTAATGAAATCATAAAAATATATTATACTTCATATCTCTGACTTGGTACTTTCCGATGTCCGAGTTTGTCCATATTCACATATACCCAGTATTTTGCCAGTGACCGGATAAACAATAACCGCGAATATGCATGTCTCTTGAGAAAGGCTTATGACATACATACATACAGTGGACAATTACAGGCGTATTGATTGATATTTGCAAAGAGTAATTGAATATATAGGCGGTTATACATACATTAGTGTATGTCGTCCACATGTACCAATACCACAGTACAATGTTTAGTAAACATAACAACAAAGAGACAAAATATTAAAACTGCTGATTCAAAACAGATCGTATGAAATTATTTATTTAAATTTTGAAGTTAGGTACGGCGTGTTCGTCGATAATTCAATTCAGTCAGAATGATTCCAAACCAACATAAGCAAACAAATAGGACGACGCGCTTCTCAATTTTCTTTAACTCAAAAACGTCTGTACTCTAGAAACTGTCTTTGCTACTACTACTTGTAGATATGACATTTGAATATAAGTACATCACGCCTTTGACCTAATTGTAAACTGCATACATAGACATGATATATAAGTAGTTTATTTTGGTTGTAAACTTTTCATTCTAGCCGTGTGGTGACGGCGAATAGAATACATGTGTCACCACCCCAGCCCAACTTTTCCCGCTATGGGGGTCGTAAGAGTCGACCGAGGGAGCACTCCAGAGGACACAGCAGCGCTCTCTGTGAGTTAAACCACTGCGATCACTAACCCGCCTGCCAAGCGTGGCGATTATTGGCATTTCCCCTCTAAATGACGGAAAACATTGGGGGAGGCTCTCGTCCAGCAGTGGACGTCATGTGGCTGATTATGAAAGTTTTCATATAAGTTTATTATGTTATACTTTACAAGCTAACTCGGCAAATGTTGTTTTGCCCATATTAATCACACACATCAAAAGTGTCTAGGGATCAAGTACATTTTAGAAGATTGTAATCAAGAATATGTTTTACAAAAACTGAATTCATTCATAATTTATTCAAAATGCGGTGAAAAGTCATTGCATGCAACACATACAGGCATGGGGAATTAGGTACGAGACCAATCCAGAAGATTAGATTTGATTTAAATACATGATTTTTTTTAGAGCTATAAATGTTCTTCATCCCTAGATAGTTTTGATGTGTGTATTAACAGTGTTTATCTGCTATTATATACATGTAGGTAAGCTGCTAGTATTATACATAATATAAGCCTTCATCTGGAACCATTCTGTCTATTAACACACCATACATAGGAACACCGCATAAAATCCGTTATGTAGTTTTAATGATCAAAGCATACATAGGGACAGGCAGCGGGAGGCAACATAGTTTTATACTATGTACAACTATTTAAATTTGTTGCTAATGCTGCCGCGTCGCTGTTGCTCTGTTACTAGCTATGTGGCGTGGCCTAGGGTGACGGAGTACATACATTCGTACCTCCGTAATTTGTTTAGGGACTGCCTTTAGCACGCCTTGATTGACTGTGAACGCCTCTGAGATACTGATAACATAAACATACTCATGTGCGTACCATCAGTGAAACGACTTTCGATGACGCGTTTAACCATATGATAACATTTTATTTAATACAAAAAAGCTCAATGAGGCATTTAGATTATTTTTTTAAATTTAGTTTGCTAGTTCTCAAAAAGATGAAGTTACGATGTTCTATGTCGATTATCAATCAAACCCTCATTGACCGAAACTTCTGGCAATAACTTCAACTTCAAAAGAGTTTAAAAATTACTCATTTTGATTAACATGAGTTGATATGAGGTACCAATTATACATGTTTTTTTTTAAAGTTCGTAACATTTCTACGACTAATGTGATATCTCGGCACAAAAAAAGCTTTCAAGACAACACAAATATCTTTAAAAAGGTAAGTATTTGGCTGGTAAATAGTTTTCAATCAGGATTATCTTTACGGACCGAATTTCGTGTTTAGAGGAAAACTCTCTCGAGAGTAAACCCTTTTTTAATGGAAGAAATGTCGATTGGTGGAGGCGAAAATAAAAAAAAACCGTTCAGATTGAATTTCCCATGGAAGACATTTTATAGTCTCATCCTTTCATGCGAAGGTATAGCAAGTTGCGCTTCTTTTGTACAGTTTTCGAATGAAAATAGGGTTCAATGTTGTTTGCGTCTGTGTGTCGCAGATTGTCCAACAGTGGAAATTATTATGTCTCGGGCAGATAGGTGCTCGGCGGCTGCGGTCGACTCAAGATGATTGCTCAATTTATCAATAGGCACCGACTCCTCAGTATTGCTGAAGGGTGAATGTGATTGCACAACTGCCACTTGGAGGAGCGTCTTTGAATAGAAAACAAATAATTGATTATCCGCGGCCTGGTTCCTTGCCGACGTACTGTATTCTTAGATTAATTGCATTGATAATAGTCTGCGAAGCTGGAGTATGGGTGGTGCTGATCTTTTGCAAATATGATAAGTCTCTTTATGAAAATATGTAAGTTCTTGTCGTCATGGTGAAGTCCTATACTCTTATAATACACAGAACATCTCTTATATACTTTTATATCTTCCTATTTTCAGCAACAGTCTATTCAATTAATAGTTTAAACCGGGTGTTACGCCGCGAATTTATCCAATCACAAGCATTCAGCTTACCTTCGTTATTTGTCCGACGACGTTTCGATACAGTTGCATGTGTAGTGGTCGCGAGCTGACTGGAGTACGGCGGTGGTAGTGTCGTTCACTAGTTGGCTGCGAATCCGGAACTACCCTTAAAAAGTCACTGTTTCGACACAACACAGTAACGACATCAGCTGTACATGTTGATCTTTTTTCCGCGGTTGTTCTCGGTTTTAAAACTTAACTGGATCCAAGTCAGTAAACGTGGACTGAAGTTATTCAAAGTCGGTAGTAAGCTGCAAATGAGACGCTGTGAGAAAGTCTACCACTTCCCCGACAGAAGTCTTCAAAAGTATCTATCTATCTCTAACTTCCATACAAATAAAGGTTTAATTTTACACAATACATTCTGACCGACCTCAAAATGAAACTGATTTAATGCTGAAACATAGTGCGGGTTTGTAGTGTGTGTATGTGTGTTGATGAGAGCAGTGTAAAGGTTTAAATTTAACTTTAGTATCCTCCCGAATATCCAGTATCATCGTGTGACGCTCGAGATGTCCCGCAGTGCCAGCATCAGACACTACTATTACGATGGAAAATATAAATACGTACATATAATACAATACTAGAAAAGTAAATTTCACGACCACTGAAGTCAATGCGCAGTAGTTGCTAACAAAATGCTGTATTGGGATGAGAAGTATTTCTGTCGTTCCAGCAGGAAACCTTGAAGCGTAAGCTTGATCCGACTCCCGTTTAAGCTTAAGTGTCACTGAAGTTCATCGCTTGAACTATAAAAACCGTTGGGTAAAAGTAACTATCGTAGGCTTAAGTCGAAGTTCGTAAATGGAAAACAAATCCACTGTAATGGTAACACTAAAAAGTTATTTTGATGGCCTGATCTGAAACGACTTCCGAGCGCTCTAAAACTATCTGAATACAACTTTAAATAAAAAACGTTGGCGAAACTCGAAATAATCACTCAGCCCATAGTACCAAACAAAGGCTACCCCAAAGGACCCTAAGTAAGAAACGATAAAAAAATACATTTTTAAATGAAGTGGCAATCAGCTGATCGGCAAGTTTATATGAAGAGATGAATTTTTCATCTAATATATAAAATTTACATGTCACAATGTTAGTTATCGTACTCCTCTGAAACGGCTTTACCGATTTTTACCAAATTTTATATGCTTATTCAGTAGGTCTGAGAATCGGCTACTATCTATTTTTTATGCATCTACCAGTTGTATTTCTCCCAATACACGGGGCACATAGGCAACTTATTATGGCAATACGAATGTTTGCCGGGACAGCTAGTTATATCATAATTTTTCATAGGGTTTTATGGGAAAACTTATTTAGTATCATGAGCTTTGAGCAGTTCAATTTAACATTATATACTAAAATTAATAAAACGATATACCTACAACACTAACCCTTTTTGGAACGCATCACGCCTGACACGTAGATAACAATACAATTGCTATTGTCTTGAAATTGAAGGAATGTGGTAACTTGGTAATTACTCGTACTTTGTTGAAGATTTTTTAAACCACCCTATTGTGAAGTGGTTTGACCTTCAAGGTAGGTAATTTAATCGAATGTAAACACAAACAGTTAAGTATGTTTCTAATTAAATTTGATTGCGTACCGCGTACATGTTCCTATTGTACACGATGATAAATTTAAGCACCGCTTTGTAACAATGCTCACGTCCCACATAAACATGAATTATTTACGTGAATGCTAAAATCAAATAGAATCAACTAATTACCCATTGGTTAGCAGTAGGTAATACTGAAATCAAATTCCATTCAAACGTAGCCGGAGTCGACCACAACCTGCCGGGCAATCGGGTTACTGCAGTCGGGTCTCGCCACAAACTGCCGCGGCAGTCGGGTAGAACGGCTGATATCGGTAACATTACTACTATCGGAAAACATACTCTGACTCTATGCAATTACATACATCATAGAGGTCATGTTACTGTATCTCATTTCCTATTGGAAGTGTTTGGTAAAACTAAACTAAATTTAAACCATATCGTTTTACTGATCTCATTAGAAATCAGTTTTGGGGATTCCCAATCGCGGTTCTGTGAGTGCTGATTTCAATTGAAAAATCTTTATTTTTGTCATTGAATGAAAAAATGGCTTAAAAAAGCTATTTGTGCTGTAAGAGTAGTGATATTTCGTAGAATTATATTGGTAGGTACTAACGCCGCGCGTTTTCACCAGCGTAGTTTCAATTTTCAAACGTATCGTCCCCAAAATTATCTGAGCCTACTGACGTCCACTACTGGACGCCTACACCACAGCGTTACCGCTATCGGTCAAAGTGTTATTTAATTTTTTGTCATGTTGATTATTATTGACACAGTCTATTAGTTATTTAACAGAAGCTTTATCTTTACTAGAAGGTTAAAGACAAAAGCTCCGGTAAAAGAGCTTTTACTAAACAACGCCTGAATCTCCGTTTAATCCACCTATATTACATACATTTTTACTACTGATTCTGATGTTTACTATGTCATCAAACAGAAACAATTGAATTCAAGACAAGAACTACAGAATTATCAATACATTACTTTTAACAATTTAAATATTAAGAATTATTACAAAGGTGGTGGCCTCTTTGGCCTGCAAGGCAATTCTCTTCTTTCTAGTTAGTGTCATGTCAGTTTTAATTATACTGTCTTTGTCCGTTTTATGTAAAGTGAAAATAACAGCGGAACCAATTTCAGTACACAGTAGCATTCTCGAAGTTGTTCATTTACACATACACAAAAATATATGTACCTCGGGCAGTAATTGTAGTTGGGTAGGAACAACTTCGAGAACAAGCTTTGGGAAGTTACGTCGAGTCTTAGCATCAAAGATCCCACAGTACCTAAAGACAAGAGTCTTCAATCAGTGTCCTGTAAAGACACAAACGGAGTGTAAGACGCCCTCTAGAAAGGTGGACTGATGATATGCGCAAGATGGCTGGCAGAGCTGGATGCGAGAAGCCGAAAACGGATCACAGTGGCGTGCAATTGGAGAGGTCCATGTCCAGCAGTTAACAAGTATGGGCTGATGATGACACTGGCAGCAACAGACCTTGCAACCGAGTAGACAACAGAAAAGTGTCCCTACATAATAATACGCAGTATATTTTGCTTATTTATTTATCTCACAACTAAGATCCTATGTTACTGTCGAAAAACTTACTACAATCATTTTTGACTGCTTTTATACCTGTAAAAATAAGTATTATTTAATTTACAAAACATGTCCAGCTAAAAAAAGAACAAAATAAGAAAAAATCAAATTATCCTACAACAGCAGCAACTGCAAAAGAAATTACATAAGATGTGTAATTGCATACGATGTAATCTAAAGAGTAACTCTGTGAACTCGCTCAGAGAGCAGGTAAATACATCAATTCTCTCCGGCACCTTGTTAAGCTCACAGCGCGCGACAACGGGTAGATATGTTCTCAAGATGTTTCACTCTGACAATGTACTGTATAAGAATGTATACTGTTAAAAGTAGTCAATTTGTAGATACATCCTTCGGATTCGAAACTATATACTACCTTTTGATTTCAATTCACGGAATCTGAATTGTAGTAACATTCAAATTGTATGTTTATAATACTATTATGAAATAGTGCTCTATTATGTCAGTCAGCTCTTCCGTTTGTACATGTATGTTTAGTTTTCACATTTCCTTCTTCAATAAAATTTCCTTTGTGTTTTCAAACACTAACGTCTCTCAGTTCGCAGACAAATCAAACAAAGGCTCGCTATGTGAGGCTCATCCCTTGCTCGGTGGGAACAAAAGGGGGTTTTTTAAATAACTCAATTTAAGCCGTAAGCCGGAAATGTGGCGTGCATTGCGGCTCCGGTAAGATTGGACCGTTTTTGCCCGGATTTTTCTGGATGCTTGTGTGTACACGCGGATTTTGTTAGGCTGTGTTCAAGGAAGTGTTCGTAGCGATTTTGAAAAATTGTACTCTGAGAAAAGTGGCAGTGAAAATGACTGGTTTGAAAGGACATATATACAACGTAGGACCACGTCTGTCTCCCGGAAGGGCTATTTGCTAAAGGTAAATTGTATTTGCCTATTCGATTCAGAATTGTTTTTGTGTTCAATAGCCTAGGGCAAAAGTACCAAGAGGAAGGGTCCTCATAGATGCAGGGGATTCGTCACCCGGGCGTATACCTATTGACTTTAGTTCAATGTATACAATTCCGTAACCGTCTATCTTAAGGTCCAGTTTTGAGTATCGCGGCTTACGACTGACGAATGCGATTGATCGCAAGGGTCTGTCGTATGCTAATATTTTAATAGTCGCTCTATAAAAATGTATGGCGAAACTTTTTAGGGGCTTGCTACAGACGCGTGCGGACGACTGACGCGGTTGCATTTTCATCTATATCCGCAGCAACCACACAAAAGAGCAGCCACGACGCATGGAATTGCACTTTAATAGTGAAGAAAAATAATGTGAGTAAAGTTGAATATCGAAAGGTATGACCCAATCACAATCCATCAGGATGACAAAACACTCCCAAAACACTCGAGTGATACGTGGGTACTTATCAATGGTAGATGTCTCGGCTTAAGATTTAATGGGATAACGGGGGTTACTCTTATGGTGTGATGATTGATGATTACGACTTGTATACATACTTATTTTTCCCAAAACTTTTTAGAACACAAATATTTATAAGGTAGCATCAGTACGCATGAAGAAAAAACAGTGCAATACCCATTTAGGGCTCGTTCATGTTAAGGCTATTACCACTTATCACACCCCATTTACAGAATTATTGCAATTATATGGAGATCCCTACTAATTTTTTATCGTACACAATCAACCTCATGCAAGAATTAGTGAGTTAAAGAAAAGCTAAGCGTTAAGAAGCGCTCTCTGGGAGTTAAACCACAACACCACTGCGATCGCCAACCCGCCTGCCAAGCGTGGCGATTACTGGCTTTTCACCCCAAATGACGGATCTCATTGGGGGAGGCCCTCGTCCAGCAGTGGACGTTATGTGGCTGATGATGAAGAATTAGTATACCGAGATTCATGCAATGACATGCTTTGACAACGGGTTAATTTATATACTAGCTATGATTAGCTTGACAGTTTAAGACATGTGCCTTCCAAAGCATATCGTTCATACGACCATCAAATATACGCACCCTAAAGGATTATAATATGCTGTGCGGTTGTGAACCGGTCAATATTTTCCGGGTCTCTCCTTCAAACCGGACATCGGAGGCTTTCACCGCGCTCATTGTAATGACGGATAAAGGATGTACCTCATCCGGATTGGTACTGGAATTGCCGCCGCCGATGTGTTGGTTCAAATATTCCCAACCAATTTTTGCTCACGATATAGATATTTTATTTGTGAAATGCTAAAGCCGGATTTACTTTACAGTACTACGAAGTCGTGTACAATAAATATGTGTATTGATTGTGAATCTGTGTATGTGTGTGCGTGTGTGTGTGAGTGTTTGTATTTATGATCAAATTACTGTCTTTCACATAAATATATGGTTTTACAGTGTTCACGTGGTTAATGTGATGGGATTAGTACCTATAATCATGTGCGCTAGTATTGAAAAGCAATATTAGTGCAAATGTATGATGTACTTAAAGAGAACTAATAATTCCAATTTAAATCCAATGGTTGTTCCGGAGTAGCGTGAATTATCTTCACAAAGTCAAATGGTTGTAACTATTACAAATATCTCACATGTTTTTCCGGAATTAATTTATTTGTAAAACCTTTAACTATGCCAAATTCTCATGCGTTTCATATACCTACAGTAGTTCGGAGTCTACTGTTTCTGTAGACGCTGATCCTAACTGACATTTCGGCAGGTGTGAAAAAAAAGTCGACTATTTCAAACAAAAAGCAGAATCAGCTCGAGATCAAGCTTGTACTGCGAGCCCTTTTTTCGTTTCAGGTCATTGACACCTGCTGAAACGAACTCAGCAGAATGTGCATAAAAATGTGCTTAAAAGGGTATTTCCGAATCAACTTGTATTTGAAATATGTTTTCCAGTGCGCGCTTTACGCAACAACAACATCATATCAACATGTTTATTAATTAACGGATTTCGAAGCAAGACTGAGAAACAAAAAAAGATAAAAATAAAAAAGGGAAATTAAATGAAGCGCACAAATTCCGGACCGGATCAGTCGGAGCAATAAAAATGTTCGTGATGGTATTCCTTTATTTCTTCCGCTCGGAATTAGCTTGCCAGCGCGGTGTTTTCTCTGAAAAACTTATTTTTAATTATTATACAGACTTATACAGCTACAGTTCACGATATAAAGGCGTAGACAGATATAACAAATTATACATTATTACAAAGGACATTTCTTTTTATATATGTTTTTTTTTAATATAGAGTGTTTTGCACCAAAAGGTTTAGATCCTTAACACGTTAGCGGGCAATAAAATAGGTTTTATGTAGGCTGGCTATAGTGTTAGTAGTTAGTTCACTGTCCGGAAAAGGGTTAAACTGTGCTTACAGAATGTCACTTTACAATTATTTTTTGGATTTGTCGCTTCCCGCTGTCTGTTCCTTGTAGTTAGATATTTCAAAATACTGTTGGAATAGATAGAGTGATTTCAGGAAATGGTTTATACCTTGGTATGTATAATACATGCATAATATTTTAGAGGATAACTGATAATCTTACAGGTTTCTATATTTTGTTTCGCACACGCGCGGACTGGTACTGGCGAGCCGTACCCATACTAAAAAATATTTTAAGAATCGGTGGAAGAATTTAATATTTTTCGTTTCCACCGTGACTTAGGCGATAGTAAACGTTGTCAACTCTATATATCTACTGCTTAGTATGGATTGAAAAATATTAAACTTAAGGACCGTTTTCGGAAACGTGAACCAAGCAATACTCAGGTTAGTTTATTAATTTGTCTATCTCTAACTAAAATAAAATTAATGCGACGGAAGATCTACATGTCGCTTCGGTATTTCTTTCCGAATGGGCCTTTAAATATAAGAATAAATACTTATTTTTAACTGTTCTAATCTAAAGGTGGCGCGTACACAATTTTACGATTCCCCGTAAACCTTTCGAGTCGCGAACTACTAAAGTCAGTTGTGTTACATTTTCAGACGGGGCGCAAGAGGCCGTAAATATTTGTTGGTGCAACTGTACAAAGTACAGTCGGCAGCGGCAGCAGCAGCTGACCCAGCTGTTGGGCGCCGTCAATAATTGAGCAGTTTCTAAAACACTCACTGAATTATGTAGGTAGAGAGGAGAGCAGGTGTAAAGCACGCAATTCATGTGGCGAGCATGTTAAATATGTTATGTTGCTCGTGTACGCGGCGCTTAAATATTTTAAAACGATGCCGAGCGTTATGGCGTTTAGGTTTGATGTTAGCATTAGATTACGGGTAAGTGACTAAATTGTGTTTTACTTGCATTTATTATTTAATAACAGTATTTCGCTATCATTTTACTTTTTAGTTAAGCTAAAACATTTCTGATGGAATAGAATACTAGAAGTTGTGAGTGAACTTGTTGGTATTCTAAATCTATCCTACCTATTTTAATGTATATGTCCATAAGTAGTTTGGGAGGTAGGTAGGCAGTCCACCTTTCCTGAGGGCGTCCCACACTCCGTTTTCCGAGACTCGGTCTCCACTCGAGAACTCGTTTGCCCCAAAGGTCATCATTTCTATGGATAATATGGCCGGCCCACTGCCACTTCAGCCTGACTTTGCTAACTAGATAAGATATAGGTATAATTTACGTCTATTTATAAGATATCGGCAAAAAATATTTGAATTGATAAATCCAAGGCTTGGTGTTTGGTGAAGAATTGGGGGTTTTCTTTTATAAATATCTTCATCATAACCATCAGGACATGATGTACACTGCTGGAAATATCTTATTTATAGAAAAAATACAATTACACCTTTTCATTACAATGTAATGAAGGCAGAGGCATTATGCCCACAGTTCGCCAAACGTATTTAACCTAACTTAATGGATGGTGAGTCCGTGCCAATAAATGATTCACAAACCTAATGGTTTGCTGGTTTGCGTACGATGTTTTCTCGATTGAATGCTGATACACGCCATATTACATTTGAACAGTCGAACCAGACAAGTAAGTAAGAGTCGCTCCGTTTTATACATATAATTTACACAGTAGAGAACATTCTGAGTAATTTAACTTTGTTCGTGGCTGAACATTCGCACCTGGCGCTTACAAAAAAAGCAAGGAGCTTTAGGGTTTAAAAATACAGCATTTTGCGGGCGCACTGTTCGTTTAAATTGGTTGCCAGTTAGTATGCTTGTTTTACAAACTGTACTGTCATGGACGAGTTGGGCTGAACACTTTTCAATGCGATTTGAGTTTGCATTATGCTACAATTTGTAAGTACTTAGAGATCAACATTTATTGGCGAAGTGTAGTTTTTACAGTCTGTCACCCTACATATTGTTTGTTCCAGGTAGTGCTCTTGTTTATCTTCTCTCCGGTTAAATAAAGAATGGAATGATCACAGAAAGAAGTTTGACGACTTTGGCCGATAAAATATCTATCGGTTACAGTTCCAAGGTTGTTAAATGAGATACAAAGTGAGGTTATAGTGAGTATACCATAAATATAGGTCTGTTCAGTCGGATAGAGTGAGCTAATAGGGCTAGACCCAATTTAATTTTAAAATGCTGAAAATGACTTACGGTACGTCAGAATAGGGTATGTAGCTATGTGTGAACCAACTGTAGACATTTATCGTGTTTTTTTATTTAAATTAAAATACCCATGAAACAGTTTTTGCGTAGAGCACTTTGCTTCACAAATTTCATTAAAACTGTAAATTTTCACTTTTAACACAATCTAGCTATTGACCGTGTGGTGGCGTGGAGTACAGAATACACGTGTCACCACCCCAGCCCAAGTTTTCCCGTCGGGGGCGTCGGGGGTCGTAAGAGGCGACCGAGGGAACTCTCTAGAGGATGGGCAGCGCTCTCTGTGAGATAAACCAAAACACCGACTGCCACACCTGCTAAGCGTGGCGACTATTGGCATTTCCCCCCTAAAATTATCATGAAAAACGTTGGGGCCGACCCTCGTCCAGCAGTGGACGTCATGTGGTTGATGATGTCTAACACAATGTTCTTAGTGCAGAAGAATAAGTATACGTCGCATACAATTCGTACAATAAGTTACCTGAGCCAGCCAACCAGCCAGCCATCATATCTTCATATTTTTTTAAAAACAGGGCTACCCTGTATCCTATATAATTACATATAATTATATTTACACCCCTACTTGCTTATGCTCTCTGATTCACTGGCGGGAAAGCGGAAAAGCTCGGGACAGCGGTCACTCTCGGACCAGGCGGTCACCCACGAAGACTTACTAAGAAAATATTCTTTTCGCTTCGCCGAGTCCGGAGAGTTCGAGAGTCGGCCCTACCTTATTTAAGACAAGGGTTGAGAACCCATCAAAGTACACTACATCATACTAGAGGTACAGCACACTACATTAATTCTTAGGTAAACTTCAAAGTTTCACCAGCTCCGGTTCCGCAGTGAGTTGTTTTTAGTGAGGTTGGCGTATAGGTTTTGTTTTTTTATTATTTGTCTACTGCATCCCACTGCAGAGCAATAGGTTTATATATCTTTTTTTATTAGCCCATTTCTTCATCCCTCTGTTCCCTCCCTCGTCCCGGATTTGAAGCACATGATGTCACCACGGTACATTTTTATCCAGGTCATCCCGTAATCTCCGCTTGGGCTGACAGCGTCTTCGGTGTCTCCGTCTTTAGGGATCCAGTCGGTAACGGCTTGCGCCCGCGTTTATATACTTACTAGCTGTCCCGGCAAACATTAGTTTTGCCACAATAAGTTGCCTTTGTACCCTGTGTATTGGGAGAAATACAACTGGTGCTTAAAAAATAAATACACTCGGGAGCAATGAAATCGATTCATTTTATTACTGCCCAGTAGTATACTGAGTCGATTTCATTGCTCCCAAGTGTAGTAGCCGATTCTCAGACCTACTGAATACGGTGGAGTACGGTAACTAAAATTGTGACATGGAAATTTGATATATTAGATAAAACTTAACAAAAAACTATTTCTTAGAAAATGCCCACGGTTTACCAAGCGAAATTCCCATTGGAACACACCTAGGTCGCGAAATCTTGATTACAGATCACGAAAAGTTATCAAGGTTGATTCTAATTCCCATAGATCTGAATTCGTTAGCGTCATTACTCACCTCATGCATAGATACGGGTATTTTCTCTAAGTAAGTTACTTTGTTGTCACATCCTATACCAACATCATCTACATGTAAATAAACCGTGTTAATAATCCAACCATGAAAGCGTACCCCGCACAAATATGTAATAAAATTGTAACAGACATACCTTCGTCCCGAAACACAAAATTCATTAAAAGTTATGCGCGAACAAAAATTTAGGCAGCGCGTGGAGTGCGCGAAAATTGTAAACAAAAACATCGTTTGTGTCAAACATTCCTTGTTAATTAATACTTTAAAATTTTATCCCCCGAAGCTCTGTTTATAAATTGTGTCACCCTTCTCCACACATATGTATATAAATTTTCTTCCACCATTGTCGTGTTATTCGTGTAATGCCCATATATGGATAATGTTACATCTGTTCACGGGCTTTATGTTGTCAACGGTACACATGTTTATGTTCTAGTAGTTACGGCTAAAATATCGCCATCAATACTGATGGACCACTTTCTCAACTGGCCGTGTAAGTTCGGCTGTACCTGTAAAGATTACTCTCAGCTAATGGAAAGGCCGCATACGCGGCACGTTGCGCGTAGCGTCGGACGCACATACATTTTGATTTCATCTACCGTATGTATGGGCACTAACTAATGTATGGGCACCCGAGCGCCCGACGTAACTCGCTGCGTGTCCTTACATGAGGCCTTAGTGACTAGCCACCAAGAGGACCTGGTTTGCACCGCGAACTCGGTTATGTCTTAAGAGATATTGATCCTACACATTTAAGAAAACATGGTGAGGTAACCGGCATACCAACAGTTTTGTAGTGTTTACTTATTTATAAGTTGAATTCCTATCAAGTATTATTTTCTATAATGGCTACTTTTGCCTAAGCTCCCGAGCGCCGGCCCGCTTGAAGGGTAATGGAGAGACGTACCTATAATATCTTCGTATATAAAAATCCAGTGTCATGATGTTTGTTCCCAATGAACTCTTCACCAAGGCTACCGATATTTACTAAAGTTGGGATTTATGTGTAATTTCGTCCAATTT
This sequence comes from Conopomorpha cramerella, assembly GCA_012932125.1. Taxonomy (NCBI): domain Eukaryota; kingdom Metazoa; phylum Arthropoda; class Insecta; order Lepidoptera; family Gracillariidae; genus Conopomorpha; species Conopomorpha cramerella. The sequence goes on along the minus strand of SJJU01000612.1, from coordinate 53,451 downwards.
GAGAGATAGGATAGTTTATGTTTCGTGACATCCACTGCTGTAGTCGGTATTCCGACCGCCGCTGTCCCTATCCTCCGCGCCCTTGCGGGGCCGCCACCACTAGATGGCGGCGTGGAGGGGCCGCAGGGGAAGAGGAGTCAGTATTGCGGTGCACTTCGCTCCCTATTCTCTGCGACTGGAACGGAGGAAAATGTCGGCGGGGCGGTCGGGTTGTGACCATCCCGCCGCCAGCTCTGTAGTTCCGGGCGTATAGAAACGAAAGGACTACGGTATCCCCTGCCTGGCGTATAAGGTGTTCTAAAAGGGGTCCTTGGGGTCGTGGGTGTCGGAGTGGGGTTCCCGACACCTATTTGGATGGCCCCAAGAAGAGCGGCGGTTACCCTATGGCCTGGTAACTGTTGCCGGTGAAGGAGGTCGCTGGGGCAGTCACACCACCGTCTGCCCCGAACCGGAGTCTGACAAGACCGATCGCTTGGGCGGGTCCTGACGCAATTCCTTCGGGTACTCCCGGGACCCGCCCTGCTTACGACACGGAGGTCATCATGGGGGTTTAGTTGGTAAGAGTCCGACACTACTCCGTTCGCTGTCCCCATGGCGGCGGGGTATCCAAGAGGATTCCCCAATGTAAAAAAAAGGACAACGTCTGTCGAGTCCACTAGTAAGATATAAAATACATATTGGCTCCTACGACATGCCAGGAAGAAAGGCAACGCATCCTAATTACAACCCAGAACAGCATGGTTATTTTTTCAAACTCAGCAGCAATAAATAAATTATCGCATGTGGCATACTAGTTCCGTATTTTCCAAATTCCTCGTACGTAGCCGAACAGGCAAGTTCAGGTAGTAACAATGGATTGGTCGTGGACGTTACGCAAATGTGAAATATCAAGCACAGAAGGCTCAGCTTAAAAAGAGCGAATTTCGCAAATTGCACGCCGCGGATCGCATGCGAGATTGAATATTGAAAATTCTATTGACATATTGGCAATATTGAAGTTAGCTTTGAGTATCTGAAATATTTCAAGATGAGAAACGGCCATGTTGAGAATTGCGATGAGATGTGACGTCATCATGATTTTGTTGAAAGTGCAATAGGTACAAAGATGGACGATGGGTGTTTAAGTGTTGTGTTGGGTATATAGGGGCTCTGAAAAAGAGGCGTGTATAGATATACTCCAACTCACAGCAACTATGCTACCGTTGTCACTTCATTTTGTTCGTGTCTGAAATTTTTGTTTTTTTGGACATTTCTGAAAAATAAAATAAATACTACCACAATAGAGAAACAGAAGGCCTTGGTATAGAGCCCGAAAGTATAATCTAAATCCTACATCAGAACAAATCATCGAGGTGGAATCGCCTCAGAGCGGCTCAGAGTCGCCACAATGACTCGCCACAAAGATTCTTTTATAACAGATATTTCAGAGGATGTTTTAAAAACGCCGTATTGGGTTCCCCTGGCGGGTAATATTGGAAAGCCTTTGTCAGTGGACTTCTGTATGAATAAATACGAGATGATAAACCAAACTGTTTGTTGAACATGCTTTGTAAAAGAATCTTTAGAAAATAAGAAGCGTTATTGTCGTTGCCAAAATACTTCAAAACCGAGCGCTCTCGTTTGTGATTTGTCAACCGTTTTAGAAGAGAACTATGGTAATATCTGTCGCAAATCCCTATAAATGAACTCTCGACCCTCTAACTAATCCTAGTCACTCGTGCTCGGTGTAATGGGTTAATGTCTGTTTCATAGTTGTGAGTTAAGTCACTGTGAAAAACCCGGCCCGATGGACGGTTGGACATTGACACAGTGTATGGGGCACGATTACTTTTCAAGGATCGTTTTAGCTTTCCATAGTTTTAGGAAGAAAAGGCAAAGTTGAATACCGATAGCGTTATTTTTATTAGGGCTAGAGTCATCGAAATCTCACAAATAATTTAATTAGGAAGTAGGTAAATGTTAGGACAGCCTACGACAACAATTCTCTTAACATTCTCTTGACAAAGATTAAGTCCCTTCTTCTATGACTAAATAGCGTTTCCTCCGATTTGATTTAAAAAAAAATAACATGTTTACTCCTGGTGGCTGCACTGGTGGTGACTAAAATTTAATCAAATATCTTCTGGTTTCTAAAAAAACAAAATATGTAAGCGATGACGAACGTAACTAATAAAACACTTTTTCCGTAATCGTTCCACCGTTTGAAACAAACCCACCGGACAGGACTGATGACTCTTTTTGTGTCTGAGTGTGTATGTGTGAAAAACATGTGGAAAAGAGACGTATTTTTTAGAAACTCTCGTGACGCCCTGACATGCTATCACTGGCGAGATGAAGGAAGACAAAGAATCTCAGGAAAAGTGCAGTAAAGTATTTTGAAATTTCCCGAGTATATAGATTTGAAGAACCCATCGCCCGCCGCCAACTGCTGCTTTAGTGATGAGCTTTTTAATGCTTGTTGGATCTGTCTGGGTGTTTTATCTCGTTTAGAATAAGTGATCTATTAGTCGGCAGGTGCACTCGAAGCATTGGCGAGAACAAAACCGTTATCACGTTTATGTCATAAGGCGTTCAGCTCCCAATGCCCATCTTGATGTTATTGCTACAAAGAACGGAATAGACCTTTTAGTATCTTGTGATATATTGAATCAGTAAAGAGATAGATATGTATGCCGTAGAAGTGTTACGAGTACAATCAATCAAAACGTGAAATTGAAATATCTCGTACCTGACTTTTTGGGGAACGTTTTAATTAAATTTCAATTATCTCACTTGGCTTAACATAAAGCGACACGTTACTCTCATCGGCGAGTTAGGCTGCGATCAGGCCGCACCATCACGTCCGACCAGTTTACTGGGAAATAAATCACTACGATTGTTGAATGTGCGTGAAAAGCTAGCGGTCGCTAGCTTCAGGAGAGTACAACTGATGAGCGGAAGCGATACGCGTCAATCCTACACGAACGTGTAGTGTATTTGTATTTTGGGATAGAAATATGGTCTATGTTACTCCGAATATCTCCAAGAACATGTTTACAAAGGTGCACGATATTCGGTTAAGTAGGTGACTCAAGAAAGCGTATCAAACAAACTTTTCACAGTTCGGATCCCTTACTATAATTTTTCGCAAGGTTTAGGTATTGTAAGTTGAAATCTCATTTAATATTTTAAGTAAGTGAAATGAATGACTGCATGTTGCTTTTTAATTTTTAAATTAAATTGGATTATTGCACTTAGTAATGCAATAATCCAAATCAATTAGTTTTGTCACTTAAAATGTAAATTTACAATCCCGCGATTTAAAACTACCCATTTTAAATTTACGGTATTATAAATAAACACAACACTCTCTCACATTTATAATATTAATGGGAGTTTGCTTCGATGGCATACAATTTAGTACGTGAGTCCCTATTCTCACGCTTGAAAATATTGTTTTATCTCAACCGTAATGCATAGAAAATGAAATGAAATGGTTGTTTACTCAATTACGACTTTTTATAACAATTCAATAGCGACCTATCTATAATACCATGGTCATTACTACAGGAACGATTCCTATCCATTGATGACGATGTCATAAAATGCCTTAAAGTAACTGTAACTGTAACTGTGCGCGTTTGTCTTTTTGTTCGTTTATAGATTTCTTTTCCCTTAGCAACTTTTCCCGTCGTGGGGGTCAGGAGAGGCGATCGGGGGAACCCTCCAGAGGACGGGCAGCAGCGCTCTCTGTGAGTTAAACCACAACACCACTGTGATCGCCAACCGTGGCGTGGCGGTCATTGGTATTTGATCTTATATTATTTTTATTGGATTTTATATTTGATCATAGACATCATTAGAGGTGGCCCTCGTCCAACAGTAAGACGTCATGTGGCTGATGATGATGAGGTTTGTTTTCCTTGTTACGTTAAGGTTTTCAGACTAGGTATTACAAAAAGTCCATATCTACACACATAAGTGTTGTAATATCTAATACTTGGCCTCAGCGTCGAGTCGCAGTGCTGAAATGGCAATGGGAAAGGTGCATAGATTCTAGGAGCAGTGAGGTCGGAAAGTCCTAGAGTCCTGGCGGCCACAAATGGGAAAACGCGGTGTGGGTAGACCTCCAACAAGGTGGTCAGACGATCTAGATAATTATTAGCTAAGTACAATTTTATGAATAATTTATTGTACCTTTTCATTGTAAACATATTAGACATTGAAGATTTTTGCAAAAAATGTGGGAAATAACTTAATATGCCGACCGAAGCACCGAAATTCTTAAATATAAACCATATAAACTCAACTCAACTTGATCCAAACATACATTAGGATCTTTGTTGCTTAACTTCGCTGATCCGCTGCGATCACCAAAATAAATTTTCCTTGAATATAGAGGTAATAATCAATATATGTATTTTGCTTGAATATAATGTAATAACCAGAAGTATTACAATGGTATTAGACGTATGTAGCAAATCTACTTTATACACTTAGAACGACGAAACTGGTATAAGTTGATTTACGTCAAATAGCTAAGCTAGCTTTTAATTCTTAAGGCGGTAATAGTACAAAAGTTCTTATGAAAAACTAATTGAAAATAACAACATTTGGAGCTCTCTAATTCTATAGAGCAACAAAAATTGGGAAACTACTACTGCAGTGTTCGCAAACTATATCAATACTTGTGCCACAGCAACCACTCGACGCGAGCGGCCAAATCCCATTTGTTAACTTTACGCTAAACCATTCGGACGCTCTGTGTGCCCTTTGTGCAGTCAAAGTAGCATTTACAATCTCTACTACGGAAACACGACATTCGATTGTTCAATAATAAGATGAGTAGGGTCGCTCGTGCGGGTTCCGTGGTAGGTATTTTTTTTAATCGATACTCTCAAATCGTTTTATTTTTTAGAAGTTAGTTGGTAAATCAATCATGTAATATATTACTCTGGTTGGCTACAAACTTTACACATGTTATACAAATGATATGATATTGTTCATGATATTGTATTGCTATTCACAGCCAGACACAGGTATTCATGAATGAAACAATAATATCATGAACATTTTAAAGGTTTTGATAAAAAGACTTTCCACTAACTCCAAGGTTTTATATAACATGTGTAAAGTTTGTAGCAAACCAGACTTTCTGTTAAGTACTTATTAAAGCAATAAATAAATAAATACACTTCACGCCTTTTAATTTCAAAGCGGGGTAGGAAGAGGCACTTACTAAAGTACTTAACAGAAAGGTGTTAAGTTTTTTTTTAAATATGCAGTATCAGGATTTATCAATAATTCCAAACATCTGTACGTTTGTGGTATTTCCGATATGAGGAACTGTCTAGGTAAATAATTTTTGGGATACTGTTTACACATAATATATGTAAGTTTCTTGACAAAACATAGTTTCTCGAGTTTGGTTGGGGTGTACTGTACTTCTAATATAAACCATGCCGCGTTATAACTCAGCTATGCAGTGGGCGCTATCGGGTGCTTAGCCGGCTATTATTGTACAGCTTAAATTGGACTGTTAATATCCCTGAGTTTAGCCATTGCTGGTCTATGGGTAAGATAAATTTAGGACGTGAAATATTCTATTACAAGGAAAACCATGTTTTGTGAAAATTATGTAAAAACAAACAGTAATTGACAAATAATATCAAAATGTTTATCATCTAACTTTGTTTTTTTTAATTCAACATATTATGAGTTAATATACTGGAAGTTTGCATTGTTTAGACAAATCAACGGACATAGGTATTAATGAAAAATGTGTTAAAATAATCTAATAAAAAATAAATTATGAGGCTTTGTGGTAGCTATACTAGGCTAGCTATGCCCGGCTTGCTATGGAAAAGTGCAAAGGCACTCACTAGTGGCTGTATGTTTTTGGACTTAAATAATACATATCGCGATGATTTGTGTACTGTGTGACCACTTAATACATACAAACAGATTCAAAACGTTAAGGACATCATAAGGTGGCTTATGTACCTACTTTGTAATACTTTTGTCACTAGGTACCTACCTATTCCTGGTTTCAACGTATACTGGCAATTGTCTTTAACACGGATTTAAAAAAAAATACTGCGCTGAATGTACGTTTCACGTGCACGGCATATTGCATTGCGACCATTTTTTATTTTGACATTTAATCGTGAAAACGCAACTGGTAACAAAAAAATCAAAACTCGTCTAGCGCTGCATTCACTTCGACTAGACAGTTTTTTTTCCATGTCCTGGATAAAAAATCATATGTCAGTTATTTCAGCTAGCCTAAAAACCTACAAACTGGCGACCAAATATCTTGACCTCCGTACTGAACAAGGCTCAAGGCTAGGGTTTGTAGTACTGGTAGAATAGAAATCGTGTCGTGGTCCAGATTACGGTGGGCAAAAGCAAAAAAAGGAATATTGAGGTACGAGCTTCTCCATGAAGGTTTTGCTTTATTTGAGAACCGGAAACAAATTATACAGTCACTGTGTATTTTTCGTTCGGGTTTCCCGTATAAATAGTATACGTGCAACATTCTATTCGGAGAAACTGTATACAACTCGCTTATAAACTGTAGAGTCCGTGACAAATGGAGATCTGTAGTCTCTGCTTACCCCTCTGGGAGACAGGCGTGAAGTGTATGTATGTATTTATGACCTGAAGAGAAGCTATACGAGAATAAATCGGAACTTTATTGTAATGTGATTAGCTAATCGAACAATAATTTCTGTGCCAGTTAAAATCCTTTTTGCCGTAAAGTTTTACAAGGATCTTAAGGCGTGAGGCTAAGAAATAAAAAAAAGTAGAAATGTTGTACCTACTACTATTCTTTTTTCTTATAAAGATATTTTGTCGATGACAGAAGGAGTATTCGTCCGCTCCGACCTCCATGGAGCGTCTGCACACGTCATGAATATCGGAGTTGCCGGTGATTGTGCTGAAATATTCACACGGTTGAGGCCGCGGGATGCCTGCTGACACTTTTTGCTGTGTATGGCGAGACGAGACGAACTGCCCACTGTGCTATCACGACCGAATATTGAGTCGCCATTTTCAGGTCTTTCTGAAAAAAGCCATTCGTTCTTTTTGGTTTACGTATACCTAGATGCCACTCTACGCTCAGGTTTCTTAAGGAGTAATAAAATAAATGTAAGAACTAATCGTTGCGGCGCACCTTTGTGGAGGAATATGTCCAGCAGTGAACATTAGTGGGCTGACATGATGAATAAATGTAGAACACAATCATAACAGTTGATCAGCGTTCAATCACAGCGTTGATCTACTGTTTTGATTGCATTGTCAAATTTGAAAAATAAATTGGTTTCTTGACACCGAATAGGTCGGCACTTGAAAGTTTACGGGGCTGCCGTAGACCCGAGCAACTAATAGGGCTACTGTGCACCCCCTACCTGTCGTAAAATGCGACTATAAGGGGGGACTGGAGGTTGTGGGTTGTTCGAGCAGGGGCACGGACTATCCCCTTGTGGGTGAGTGGCAGCATGGTGTGGTCCCGTGCTGTCGCCCAGATGAGTGGCGAAGAACGGAGGACCCGGGCGGGTTCCCCGAATCAGAGGCGAGTCCCGTACGCAGAGCGAGGGTGACACCGGTGCGTTCTTAGGAGATCCCGGAGTCACCGATAAGAAAGAAAAATTAGGTACTTGAAAGATGTCATACGACGAAAGAAAAATTAGGTACTTGAAAGATGTAATCATCATCATCAGCCCATACTTGTCCACTGCTGGACATAGGCCTCTCCAATTGCACGCCTTGAAAGATGTCATAATATACCTATATATTGCCGGTTAAGGGACCCCGAGCAATGGTCTTAGAAACTATGTTGAGCTCTTCAATATGAATAGCTTTTACTATGGTGACAAAGAGGGAAATGAAAAAAATAATTCCCTTGCAAAATGTCATCTCTCAAGGCAAAAAATTAGTTTATATTGTATGGAGACGCAAAAATATTGTTTCCCCGCATTGACCCATAGTAAAAGATGTTCGTATTGACTAGCCCAACGACGTTTCTAAGACCATTGCTCGAGGTCATTTTACATGGAACACAGCTATTATCCGAACAGTCAAAGGAGTTAATAAATATACATAAATAATATGGAGATTTACTCAAACTGCTTTGGAGCAATAGCAACTTGAGCGACACATTGACACTGAGAAGATTTATGGTTTATTAACCTTACACTTTCGAACTTTATATTACACAACTTTAAACAAAAGAGTAAAAAACTAACTTACGTGTATGGTTTTCTCATGGACCCCACTGTACAAAACAGAAATAAATTGAAATTTGACCATATGGGCTCCCCATATGGTCAAATTTAAATTTATTGCTTTGATATAAAAAAGTAATCATCAAAATCGGTTCACCCAAAACAAGTTCTGAGATAACAAGCACGATAAAACCATTTGAATTGAGAACCTTTTCATTTTTTAAACTCGGTTAATAAATGAACACTTGCGATAACAAGGACCTGCTTGATTTCTGAAACGAGAAGCTTTAAACAAGGAAATACCAGGCCAGTAAAATAAAATAAATCAAAACGGTACGAAGAAGCCTCATAAAAGTCAACAAAAAGAAATCATATTCTGAGTGAACTTCCCAAGTTGTGAAACCATACTCACCTTTGACCATTTGTTTGAGTTTTTTTTATGACAAATAAGAAAAGTTTTACCCTCGACGGCGGCGCCGCCCCGTCGTAAATGATTATTAAGGCTGTCAACATAAATTTTCTTGTCTAAAAAAACCAAGATAATGTTCAAGTTCAATTTCACTCTGTTTTTAATGTAAGTAAAATACTTTATGTAATCAGAAAGAAGCTTTATGTATCTCAATGAATGAAGTACATATATAAGATAATAATAGTTTGAACCACCAATAGTTTGTTTGGGATTTAGGCACGAAAATTAACCAATGATAAGCATTCATTACCGTCGTTCTTGTAATACCCGGTTTAAGCATTATAATTTCAGTGCGCGTTTCTTAAAAAAATATTCACGTAAAACAAGTCGATACAAAGCTTAATTCCGATTAGATCGTACTGAAAAATAACAAATATTTTTTTTCTTGATGTAAAGATAATATTATACATTGGAGTAATTTATGCCAACGACGTCTGTTACGTAATTGAAAATAAAATAGAGGAGACAAAGCTTTATTTGTTTATAATTACATTTATCGCATTTCAGCCGCTGGTTTCCACCTGATTTCCGCCTGCTAGGACCAACGGGTCACATTTTTACATACATTCTAAACCCACATCCTACCCTATCGCCTTATGGACATAAGTTTAATTAGTTTAGTTAAATACCGGTAATTGCTTGGCAAATGCATTCAGTCCTTTGGGATCAAAGGGCATGAATGCCTGTAATGAAGATTGTTCTCAGGCAACTCCTATCTTAGGCAGACATTAGACACTCATGCAAGCGTCATTCAATTCCATCAGTCATGATTTATGGAATGACTGCTAATACTAATTCAAACATTAATCAAGCACTATATTAGGCAGACATTAGACGATACGTTTTGATCTCAGTTTTACCACAGTCAGGATTGTGATTGACGGATTTCCTATCGTCTAATATAGTGAATGATGTTTGAATTAGTATTAATAGTCATTCCATAAATCATGACTGATGGAATTGAATGACGCTTTCATGAGCGTCTAATATCTGCCTTAGACGATAGGAAATCCGTCAATCACAATCATGACTGTGGTAGAACTGAGATCAAAACTTATCGTCTAATGTCTGCCTTACAATGCTGAATATGCTGTGACAGCTGTCACATAATCGTCAAAAACTGCACCTGCTTGGGGAAGAAAACTCAAGAACTATGTTAGTAGCGCCTGACTCCCAAAAAATATCAGTTGGTTAATCGATCATCACAACAAGTTAATTTGTTAGATTACCTCACTTTAATTGATTCTTATGGATCAAGCATACGTAGCGCTATATACTACGCGTTTTTAAGTGAGTTAAAAAAGAAGTATTTCTCAATTCGACCGTATAGGTACATGTTGTTTTTTATGTTCGTGGATAACTTCGTCGTTTATGAACCGATTTTGATTATTCTTTTTTGTTGGAATTAACATGTTTCCATTGAAGGAAGTTAGGTTAGGTTACATAAAAAGAACGTAGTGGTTGAGGTAATGGTAGTAGTAGGTTACAGATGAATTAATTCGGTTCTTTTTTCTTTAAAATTATCTTCTCTATAGTAGATAGTATCGCCAATGCGATACCCTAGCCCTACCCATACTACGTTTTTCCATTCGTAACTATTCGAGGATATAAGAGGTATCACAGGTCCTATAAGCTATACACATGGACTACTTGTTGTTTTTATTTAGGTAGAACATAGATTTTAAACAGGTTAGTACCTACCTACCTATAAGTCAAGGGAAGTTACGTTTGCAACAAATTAATTCCCAAATTGATTTCGAAGAACCTGATTTTTAACGCCTGACGGAACACTTTAAATATTCGACTTTCGATTTATCAAAAAATGTACGTAAAAATACATAAAATACCTACCTTGTATGCTTGTAAATATGCAGAAGCCTTTTATCCCCTTGACGTTCTCGCGCGAGCAAAACACGATAAGCTGCATATTTACCAGCAAAGTATTAAAATTTTATATGCACTCGAATATGCGTTTCCATACCTACCTGCATACGTTAACTCATGTCCATAATCCCTGAAGGCTTAGCCAGCGGTACCTATTGATTGTATCATTTTTTAAAGTACCACGCCCTGAATATAAAGCAATATACCTATAAAGGTAATGTAGGTATATACCGGGTGTCACGTCTCACGGCACAATATGTTGTTGTGTCGAAAAAACAAACAAAGAAAGATTGTAAAAAAAAGAGAAACTACTACATTAAGCACTTATGCACAATGTCTCCTTCATAATCTCTACAGCCCAGCAGACAATCATGGCATCATCATCATCCCGTAGTTACAGATACTCATCACACTTCTAGGACACTACATACCAAATTTCTAGAATTGTAGGTACGAATTGCGCTGCGTAGCGTACACACATTGGCTATAAAAAAAGAGATGGGTACATGCCAAGTACAGCCAGGTTTCAAAACCCACAACGTCCCCTATTGCGAGTTCAAGTGGCGGATACTTTCATTGGACCACAGAAGCTTTCATCTTGATAGATTAGGTTCGTAACATTGTAACTATGAAATACATTAAAAGGCACTCATTAAATGGGGCTTTATATCTAATAAAAAATTGTTACCAACTCAAACAGTTAAAACCCTTTCCTTGTAAGCTGGTTCCAGAAAGTTCCTTAAAAAGAAAATTAAAAAAGTTGTATCGTAATCGTAAACACGCTTATCTCTCTTTGTTTGGGAAAATAAGTTTTCAAATGGATTTCGTTCGCCGAATAAGTTTAATTGTACCTGCACCGACCGAGCTGGTCAAATTTATGTTGAACTGTATTAGGTTGGTGGATATATCGGGTAAAGGTTCACAATAAATTCAAAATGTCTACCCCTGAATAACCGTAACTTAGCAAGCGTGGGGCGACGACGTTGTGTAGCTACAAGCTATACGAAAAATAATTATTTACGGTCAACATAAAAAGCTGTAGATAATAATTATATACCGTTTGCACCCATTACTGTGAGGAAACTCTGTGATTTTTTGACTAGCGAGTGTAAAAGGACCCCGAGCAATGGACTTAGAAACGTTGTTGGGCTCGTCAATATGATTTTTTTACTATGGTGACAATGCAGGGACATGAAAAAAAATATTCTGCTTCGTACAGAATAGACGCTTTTCTGCCTCGAGAGATGACTTAGAATAACTATATGAGATATGTTTTAAATTATTTACGTTTTAGAAGAAAAATAAGGTTAGGGTGAAAGAAATCCGTAACTTGCGGTATATTCCTTCGTGCGCTGGCTCAACCTGACAAGATACGTTAAATCTATGTTATTAGCAATCATAGGTTTTAAAAAGTTCTACAAAAATGTCCGCAATAGTATTTCTTTTACAGTTAATCCACAATAATAATTTTAATGTAAATAAAACATGAAAATATAACGATTTATTTGCGAAGCTGTTTTGGTATAGATGACTTAAAAATATCAAATATAATTCATTATTGAAATAGGATATTTAATGCACATGAATATTGCCCTGTGTAGTATTTTATTTCATCAATTAGTTTACAAAATATCGCATGTTACTAAAAAAATAGATGGCCGCTGCCGCCATTTCTGAATGGCGCTATCAAAGTTTATTTCCTGCGTATATTCGAGTAAACAACCAAGTGAATTACTGAGGTCAGCTAATGCTTCATACTTCTTGAATGTCGTTAAATAATTGTTCAAATTACTATCATTTGGATATTTGCATTGTATTTTCTATGAATACGATTATTTTTATATTTACTGCGTTGTTTGAATAAATTACTTTGCCGTTCTTGAATGAATGAATAAAGTAATATTATCTTCTTTATTTAAAAATAAACATAACTTGGCGGAACGAAGTACGCCGGGTCACCTAGTCTTATTTAAAGAAATAAAAAAGATAATTAACTGTGAACTAAACCAATCGACCATCTAAAATAGTGCTATCCCAAAATAAACCATTGGAGTACTACAGATTTTTATCCTGTCATGAAAAGTTTATTTACAGCCAAAATATAATTATCAAATTTTCCAAGACCTTGTTTTGTCAACGCTACTTTCAAGATAACAGTTACGCACATTTATTTACCTACTTGAGGAGACTGTTTAATTTAAGGCGAATATCTAATTAAAACGATAAAGTACTCGTTCTCTTGTTGTTTGATTGTGTGATTTTGTGAACAAGCTTGTTTATTGGCATAATTTATTTTTAGCAGGATTCCCTATATTTGGCATATACTCGAGCGAGACCCAAATTCGGATCTCACATAATTGTGTTTCGATACATACGAGGGTTACACTGAAAGTTCTTAGAACAGGCCACTTGTAAACAATACATTTAAAAATAAATTATTGTCATGACTACACTATTAATAAGTTGTTAACGAAGCATTAGCGGATTTGATTATTTAAGGATTATGTTTAATAAAATTTCAAATTGTAAAACCACTTAAAATAATACAATAAAACATTTTCAAATGGAACTCTTTGCCAATATTATTGAGTACTATTAACTTACAATTTTTAAAATTGTAATTGAATGAGTTCATACCTGAGCTGCCCATTTGTTATGATTGTTTGTGTTTATGACCTCGGCCTTTGAGTACATACCAACCCATATGTAACTTAATATATCTACACAATAGGTAAGTAAAGAACTAGTATTATAAACAGGAAACATTTGTATTGGCTATGTGCAAAGCGAGTAGTGGCAGACTGATAACGACCGCAGCGCACAACACGGCAGAAATTGGAAACAAATGCGGATGATCAGCTGTCAAGTGTTGATTGCAGTACAAAACCAAAGCAAAGAAATGCGTTGTTAACTGTAAAAATAACGGCCTCAATAGTAAATGTATATTATATTCTTTCCCAAGAGCGTCGTTTTCTCTGTGAAACTTTTGTAACTATAAATAATGCTCTTAATTTAAATAAACTCTATAAAATGTGTGCCTACAATAGAGCGTGCTACAAGTGCGAAGCTCTTCAACCTCTTCCTCCCGAACATAATCGAAACCAGCCCCATAAGGTATTTATACCCCTTTCCGCTTCCCCATACATCTTTATTACCTTAAAGTGACGGTTCGTTTTTGTAGGTAACTTACTAGGCAATTTAAAGAAAAGTTTACGAATGAACAAAGTTTGAGTAGGTTTTGCTACGCCACCGCCCGCCGAAAATGTCCTGAGAAATTTGTTATTTATACTGCTCGTGGTACGTATTTATACATACATAAATAGGTACGTGACTACTTACATAACTTAGGACTAGAGGAACAATTATTTTTTTATTCTCGCGAGCGTCGTGAGCGGTGTTTCTCCGTGTCTCACGCATCTTCTGTCTATCAATCTTAGTCGGGCTTTGCACCCATTTGTCATAAATCAAGCATATTTCTTTGAAGTGCAATGGTTCATTGAACATCGTAAGAAAGGTAAAGTCAATTTTAAAGGCAAAGCTTATAGTTTAATAGACGCTTTTAAGTTGCAGTTATCGAATATTATCCGCGATATTGATAAAAAGTTAAGACGTTGAATAACTAGTTGACATTTATCACTTTAGACCAGTTAGTCCGTATTTTTGATACATTTTACCAGTTTCTAAGACCTTCACAATTCATTCAACCAACGCTGTTCTATTGTAATTTTATGAATACCGCAGTTAGGGTTTAATTTTCATTTATTAAAAATAAGGTATTTATACACAATATGTATTTATATACACAGAATAATTTAAAAAAAATTCTAAGTCATACAATATTCACGGATATTACTAAAAAATAAATTATTCACTTAAATAAAACTGCCATTCTTGAGGTAACGGTGAGTACGTAATCATTACTTGTGAGTTTCTATTTTTTATTCTAACTTTAATTAATCTCATAAGAATAGGTATTGAAATAGTACACTCCGGTGGCGTTTCCAGGATTCCAGTATCCTGCAATAGTCGAGTTATTTCCCGAACAGCGGCCATTACGAAAACTTCTGTAGGTGTCGCATTGCCATGCTGGGAACCAGTCCGGGTGTGCTATAGTCGCGGTCCACAGCGTCATGCAAGTTTTGTGACTGCATTTAGCTGCTGATAGGGAATCCCAGATTTTCGGTATCAAAGGCGTACTGCAGTTAGGTTGCGCCTCGCCCTTGTGGTTGATGAAAAAGTCTATATCAGCCAATACAGTTGTTGTACCGAGAGTACCAGCGTTGCAGTGGTATACTTCCACGTATTCAGCTACACCAGATCTGATTTGTTCGTTAACAAAGCTGTTCGAGAAACAGGGCCCAGCGGGATCTAAACCTGTCACTCTCCAGATCTTTTCTCCTGTGCCGTTGAAGAACGTTTCACCGGAATGTGCGATCATCTGAGCTCCCAAGCTGTGGCCAATCGCGTGTATATTCTTTGCTGGTACGCCGCCTTTGTTCAAGTCGATTAACAACTGACCTAACGCCTTGCCAACGTAATACACGTATTTCACAGATCTCTCGTAGGATTTCACGAAACCAATTTGGTCGTTTGTGTAGAACGAATGGTCTGGCATAATGAGATACATATCGGGTAATGCTTTTAATTTTTCGCGTACAGTGAGTGCCGTTTTCTTGTTAATCGATGACTTGTAACCAGTGACGAAGAGTTTGAATTTTTTGTTTTTGTCCAAATTAGGTATTGCTAGTATACCTTGCGCTGCATTGCCAATAGTGAATAGTTGGCTATAGTTCGTCGAGAAGTCGTAGAAGTAGACGTCTACGGCGCTAATGTCTAAATCGAGTGATCGATCGTGTTCACCTGAAAAGTGGAATGGATGGGTCAGCTGGGAGACGAATTACTGGGAATGTTTTCAAATCACCGGGCAATTTCTCGTAGAAGCGAGCGCACTGTTTATTTCCGCCAGAGAGGAAATAAGGTAAAAATAAAGTGCTAAAACTGGTTTGCTGCTTGTGGAAACTACTTTAAACTTGATGGAGATATTTAAATAAAATAAATACTTAGTTATTTTGATTTCAACACCAGTTTTGCTTATTGTAGATATGAATAATCATGTTGTTTTATAACCTTTCAATTGACGCAAGTTAATAATTGTCAGGCAATTTGTCACATCATAAATTTATAATGATCATAATCTACAGTTCCATTGTTTACTTGCTAATAAGTATGCGCTTAAAAAAAAAGAAACAGACTGATATGCAAATTAAGATATGGCTTATACCTAAAGGCATAATGATTCTTATCTTTGCAGTATTTTGAAAAGTTAACAAAAATCTTGAACTCTAGTAAAGAAACAGACAAATCGATTTGTTAAATAATGATGTTATAATTATGGTAGAGATTTGCTTAAAAATATACACCAAAACATGCCAAGTAGTCTTACTCACATGATATAGTGCCCAATGCTGTATGTACAAGTCCATATTTCTCCAAATCGCCTCTGCCCCAACCTTGCACTTGATTAAAAAACACAATAAGACATAAACACAACAATTTGCAACACATTTTTATTAATTTAAGTAGTACTTCTTTCAAATGACCATCACAGTCAGATCACTGGATCAATGTAAACAAGATAAGGTTTTGTCTCACGTCAGTAGGTATTTCATTGGCGAATGAGAGCAGAGTGACCTTTGTCCGCTGACCAATCAGACATTACGTTGATGTCACCGGCTGCGCACGAGTTTCGCTCGATCATTGAGGAAATTAACAATGACAAATGTACTATGTATTTTGTATTGTAATCACATTACTAACTAGGTTAACTTTGTAAATTGTTGAACCCATAATACTTCACTAAAGTTGCAGGCAGAGGAGGCACTTACTAAGCATATTCACACAATTCACTAAGCACACCTATGTACCTGTTATCGCAATTCGCACGGTTTTGTTATTATTTGTTTTGAATGTTGCCAGTCAGGTATCTCGTATGTTTACTGATTAATGACCTGTTATGGTGGGTGTTTTTGTTCGCATTAAGACCTGTTTAAGAGACATTCAAGGACACTGTAAAAATGTATGGAAAAGCGCCGGTAGACTATTATTTAGACTACAATCTATGTAACAAACAGTCACAATGTAGGTAAACTAATTATAAATACAGCGTTAGCGATGAAGCGTTAGAAATTTTTTTTATTTGTGTCTGCTCGGGACAAACGACACTGAATAGTTTATGTCTTTAAAGCGCACTGATCCCGCTAAACCCTGACATGGGATTTGCATTCTGAATCTTGGGTTTCTAATAAATTCGTTTTACGATTAAACTACAAGCCATTTCTATTGTTCAACAGTATTCTCAAAAGGAATTCTCAGCGAGTCTCTGAGTCTGCTCTAGAAATTTACCTTGAACTATGTTTTTTGTAAGAATAAATTAGATTATTTGAAAAGTTTATTTATTGCCAAAATGTAATCAATCACATTTTCCAACGCTTTGTTTTGTCAGCTCTACTTTCAATATAACAGTATATATATAACAGTTATGCACATTTATTTGTCTACTTGAGGATACTGATAAATGTATAATGTATTTATGGGTACGCTGACGTGCACTGTCGTGGAGAGATACACTTCTGACGCGCGAGCCAGCGGACCGCAAATCCGGGTACTCAGAAAGGCATTGGTTAAGCGTTTGAACCTGTCCCTTAGTGAAGTCGCAGCTTTGGGCGAGGCCAATCCCAGGTTCAGTGCGCTTAAGATCCAGGCGTATCTATTCTCAGCAAAAAGGAGCCCATTAAATCTGACAATATCGCGTTGCTAGTAAGCTTTACGTTGATTGAGGTACCTTTATTTTATTACATACATACATACACTTCACGCCTGTCTCCCAGAGGGGTAGGCAGAGACTACAGATCTCCATTTGTCACGATCCTGACATACCCCTTTCGCTTCATCTACATTCATACACATTTTCATACATGACCTCCGGTTTCGAGTACTTTTCACGCCACCTTCGGTCAGGACATCACCAATCTGGTCTTATATGTCCTTCTGGGGCGACCTCTACTCACCCGGCCCATTACATCACCCATATAAAATCTCTTTCGTCAATCGACTTTCATCCATTCTCTCCATATGCCCAAACGACCGAAGCATGCCCTTTTCAATCTTGGTCACTACGTCTTCCTTCAAACCGCAACTTTCCCTTATCACACTATTCCTTATCCTGTCATTCATTGTCACGCCTTTCATGCTCCGCAATGACCGCATTTCTACGGCATTGACTTTACTTTGATGCTTCTTCTGCCATACCCAACTTTCACTCCCGTACATTAAGGTTGGTGCCAGTACAGCGTCATGGACAGCCAATCTTGCCTTTTTCGAAATGAATTGGACTTCGAAACATAATGAAAGCCGTGTGGTACGCGAATAGAGCGTGTGCGTGCGCGAAGTAGAATCAGTGTTCACCACCCAGCCAAACTTTTCGCGCTATGGGAGGTCGTAAGGACGACCGACGGGAATCCTCCAGAGGACGGCAGCAGCGGCTCTCTTGTGAGTTAAGCAAACCCCCACTGCGATAGCCAACCCGCCTGCCCAGCGTGGCGATTATGGGCATTTACCTCCAAACAATGAGCACAAAAAGGCCACGGCCCACAGTTCCCGGCGGCTCCGCTATTCCTGGTCACGGTGGCGACCACGGTAACGGCGGAGCAGGGGGTGCGAAGAATCTCCGGGCTATGGGAGGCCACCACAAACGACTGACCCTGGCGACGTACAACGGACGCACGCTACGGCTTGACTCGCATCTGGCATAACTCGAGGTGGAACTTGGGAAAATTGGGTGGCACATATTGGGGCTAAGCGAAGTCCGAAGAGAGGGAGAGGACACCATTACCCTCAAATCGGGCCACCTAATGTACTTCCGCGAGGGAGACCAACAATCCCAAAGTCATCGTATGTATTAATCATCTGCTGCAATTCATATGCCGACGGTGCAAGAAGAACTTGATCGTCAGCATATAAAAGGCATTTGATGATTAAACCACCCATATCTAGACCCCAATCACGAACTTTCAGATCTTCCAAACAACTGTCCATGAACAGATTGAACAGCCACGGAGACGCTACGCATCCCTGTCTGACACCTCTATGGATGCCAACCAGTCTGAGTAGGTCCCGTTTACCCTGACACAGGCACTGGAATCATCATAGAGTTGATTTTCAAAGCCCGTACCAAGGTCTTGTCCAACCTGAACCGGGGCAGCAGCAAGGTCCACAACTCATTCCTGGGTACCCGATCATAAGCCTTCTCTAAGTCCATGAAAGCGCAGAAAACCTTTTGGTTTTTAGCCAAAAACTTCACCTGGCGCAAAGAGAAGACTTGGACGGTGCATCCCATTCCCTTCCTAAAACCAGCTTGTACATCCCACATTTTTTCATCAGTCTCACGTATTACCCTTTCGATCAACACTTTTGCATACATTTTGCCGACGATACGAGACTTGATTCCTCGGTAATGTTTGCAATCCTGCTGTACAAAATGTAATACAAAATGTAATAATTTCATTATGTTCAAAGTACTGAAATTAAGGACTATATAATAGGTTTTTTTTACTAATAAAAGAGCTGTCACTTAGACAAAGTTTACTACAAGTGCTTTACTGAAAATAGTTATTTCACATTTAACATGCAATCGACAACGTTAGTTCAGTTTGGTATGTCTTCGAAATAGTTTTAACGTGCTGTGAAAATCCGTACAAGAGGTAAACCTCTTCGGCGCTGGAACCTTAGGTCAAAGCTGCTCCATAATATTAAAGTAACTATATTTATACTTCAATATATTTCATGTCACTTGCCTGTCCTCTGAACTGCGACCTGACGTTGTTTAATATTCTTCCGTTTTATCCGCCACAAAGAAAATTCTAAACGTAATATGACTTAAAAGACATGACAAATTTTGTCTATTTTTTTTTATTGTTTAGTGTGTTAGTTCTAAGTTAGTAAATTCATATATAAAATAAACATACATACATACTTGAAGTCAAGCAGCTCTTTTACAGGTTTTAAAGTAGGATAATAACCCTTAAAACTTTTACGGTATTACTTACTCAGCGACAACCTACTTATATCAATTTCAAGGAAATCTAAGGGATCGGTGTTTTCATGCTAGGTCAAAGGTAAACACTGGTAAACAAAGGTAAACATCGTCTCTTCGGATATTATAATCGATGTGTCATTGTCTGTATAAAATAGTTTGTATGCCGTTATCAATAAAAACCACTGTTGAGCGACAAAGTAAAACAAGCCAGCACGAATAAACAAGCGCGATGGGTTTCATGCTTTCAAGGAACGTTTCCAAAGTCGTTTGAAAAACACAATTTTAAATTTGTATGTTCGAGGCCGAGATATATAAAAGTAAACACGCGATGTTTTACTGAAATATTGGAAAAATATTAGGTACTCTATGAATAGTCGACGGGCCTGTTGGTGTAGTTGTCAGCATGGCTGCCTCTGTTCCGTAGGCTCGTGGGTTCGATTCCCACGGCGGGCAGGTACTTATATGATGAGCTTTTAGGTACTTGTTGGATGAAAAAACAATTTATATAAGTAAATATATCTCGTTGTCTGAATTCCATAACACAAGTGCTTTAGCTTCTTTACATGGGATGAAGGCAATATGTGTGTTGTTCTAAAATATTTATGTATTTAATAGTCTACATGAAATGAACATAACTGAAGTTAATCCTGAAGTGCTAATTGACACGAGGCCTGTATACAAATTATTTTCGTTAGGTGCTTAGACGGTTTATTTTTGCATGCACTTCCTAAATCCTATCTTAATCAAATCAAATGATCACGAATCAAAATTATGCGTATAAGTATTAAACATAAGTTTATTACAAAATTGTTAAGATTAACAAATGGAATACTCCTGATTTAAAATACAAAAATGCATACTTTTGGGCCAATGTAATCAACTTTTCCTTTAATGTGTTCCCGATTTTTTTTTACAACTGCATGTGTAGAGCCATTACCGTTCAGAATGTCACAAATAATGCATGCTATTCGACTACGAGAGCGCTGACAACGCGACTATGTTCCGACAAAATTTATTGCCAAATTAAAACGAAATGGAATAAAAATTAATTTCTGTTTCACAGGGAACTTTTATAAATACCTACTTAATCTGATGATGTTATATCGTACTAAGCAATGCTTAATCCTTATTTTTGCTTTGCCCACAGCTTTGGTTGGAATGCTTACTCATTTTCACAGCACAGGTAGACATCCTCGCACGACACATTTCACTCGCACATCTCTGTTGAAATGGCACATCTCTGCTGCGTTACCAGATAAATGCGAGCTTTGCTGAGCGGAACTAGGTAAATGAAGCAATTCTGTCGGTTCTTGAATATTACATTCGTTGCAACGCATCCTCGCACATGATTGATGTAATCGCAGCCTTAGGTGGCGAATAACTTACCTACCCCGCTCTGGGATTAAAAGGCGTGAAGTGTATTTATTATTATAACTTTGTCTTAATGTTTTATTTTGGGTGTGAGCTATCATGACAAGGTCGCTCGACAACGAACAACAATTGGTGACCGATTTTCAAGTGTACATGTTATTTAATGATGAGCTCGACGTTTGTTCGCTCTTTAAGGGAGATTGGTCTATAAACGAGAATGATGATCTTTATGTGACCAATGTTCCTGACTTTTGTTGGAAACGAACTCAAGTTTGGATCTGTGATAAGAAAATCTGGATACAATACTAGTATCCTAGAGAAATATATATGTTATATAATAACTGTCGATATTTGTAGGCACGACTATCTACTGTGTGCGTTTGTTAATTTGTTCCTAAGTATTTTACAGCACTGTAACTTACTGAAGGAATCACTTATATAAAAAAATGTTACCAACGGAAATTAATTTATATACCTATCGTGCATATCACTTAAGACTACACTCGTTCATCGGCGAGCGACCTTATAATAAAAGTTTGAAACAAAAGCTAACATTGAAACAACGTTATTCGCTACTCAATAAGAACTTAGTGGGGTCGAGTTGCAAAAGAGTATTTTAAGTTACCAAAAATGTTAGTAACAAACTGAGATGGCCCGTTAACCAGCGGAGCAGTTTAATGATAAAAGTTTGCCTCTCGCGCCTTTAGTTCCCAAGACGGTCATTTTCATGTTAAAAATCGAAAGTAGCTACGCCACCGGCTAACTTGTATTTGTTTTTTTTTATCGAGTGCTTTGTAAATTATGTTCGGATGTAACAAAGTAATTTTAAGTGATTCTCTGTTATCGTTATTTAAGGAGCGCCGAAGTAAGGAAGTTTATGAAGTGGCAATGTGGCATAAGTCGTGTTCACATACACTCCACCATAATCCGTTATGGGGTGGACAAAACATTTGAAGAAGTGCAGCCAGTTTTGGACAAAGCAAATCATCATCAGCCGCATGGCGTCCACTGCTTCCCAATGATTTCCATGATCATTTGGGAGGCTTTTCCAATAATTGCCATGCCTGGTAGGCGGGTTAGCGAACGCAGTAGTGTTGTGGTTTAACTCAAAGAGAGCGCTGCTGCCCGTCCTCTGGAGAGATCCTTCGGTCGCCTCTTACGATCCTCACGACGGGAAAACTTGGGCTGGGGTGGTGACACATGTATCCTATTCACCATCATACGGATAAATCAATCAATATCATGCAAAGTGTTGATGGGTTTTGTTACCTTCTCTCATAATTATAAGGGACACTCCTCAAACACTAGACCATATTATTGACGGTAAACGCCAATTTACCTAAAATTGGCGTTCGTAGAAATGGGCAATATAAAAATACATGATGTCGAACACCTACCTAGAAGCTTCTAAACAAGGATTCGTTAACTGATGTCCTATACCAGGATCTACTACTGTGTAGTATAGACATCCTACAATATTATCTTGTGTTATACAAGAAAATATTTTGGAATGTTAATACTTACCTTAATACTTCTTCGCAGCGAAATTTAAGGAAAGTCATGTACTCAGTTCTGGTGTCAAATGTGTTTTTTCCGCGATTGAAAACCATTTGCATGAATGCAAAATCGAAGAAGACTGCTCTATTAGGCAACTAATTTGTCGGAAACTATTTCCGTTGCTAGATGGGTACAACTCAGAAAGTATGAAACTTCCAAAACATACATTAAGCTGCAGCCACGGCCGAAGTCGCGGCGTGTAAAAGCTCTTGTTCCGCAAAGTTCTTGATTCAATTTCCTTTTGGGCGTACCAGTACGGTAACAGCCAACAACGCCAATAATAACCTCAAATAAGTTGGTGCAGCGTTTTGCGATGTTCACTAGATACATAAAAAAAAGAATAAATAAAAAAAACAGAAAATTAAAAAAAAAGTGCAAATGAATTCACCAAAAACCGATTTCCAAAACTACGGCACGAAATTGGCGAAAAATAATAAAACCCCGTGTAAACTTTTAATATTAGCAGTTGGCATACGGTAATTGAGTCGATATTCCCATTGAATTAACTTTGGGAGCATTTCAATCACAGTTGAACATTTCAGATAGTCCTGCCACTGAAGAGGTATATTTTCTGCAGATAAAAAAACAAATGGTTTCACTGAGTCTAAATTGTCTTAATTAGATTATACATTTTCAACATTAATTTTTACCTATTTTTATGATTCAATACAGTTGCGTTTTGTTACACCACAAAATTATTAAGTCACGTGCCAAGTAAACAGGAGTAAGAGTATTATATTTCCGTCTAAGGTTCTAAGTTAACTCTTCACTAAATCTGAATATATCTGAATATATAAAAGGAAAAGCTGACTGAATGACTGACTGACTGACTGACTGACTGACTGACATATCAACGCACAGCCCAAACGGCTAAACGTACACGCTTGAAATTTGGTACGGACGTAGCTTAGGTACCGTAGGGGTGCACTAAGAAAGGAATTCCTGAAATTCCCATGGGAACGGGAGTAAACGGGAAAATTCTTTTGTATGAAAAATCTAAACGGCTCAAGTTAGACGCTTGAAACTTGAGATGCAGGTACTACTAAACTACGCGAATGAAATCGCGGGGCGTCCACTAGTTTATACATATTAAACTTATATGACTCCGCAGCAAAAAGAAAGCCGATGTCGAGCATGATTCAAAATTAAAACCAGGAGTATTTTCAGTTTGTAGAGCGATGTAATTCTATGAGAATTTAGACTCGGTAAAAACCACTTGTTTGTGTACTGTTTAATAAGCACAATAATACTAGACTGATTTCGATAGTTCTTCTAATTTAACAATGCGGCCGCTTAATTACCACAAGCTGTGTAAACCGTATAACGGCAATGCGCTCGCCACCTATCACGTGTCTTTCAAAGATTAGTACCCAAAAAAAAATTAAATATCGTATCGAATTCAAATTGCCTTAGTATGCAGTCATTACGGAACATGAAAGGCGTGACATTGAGTGACAGAATAAGGAATACTGTGATAAAATAATGTTGCTGTTTTAAGCTTTTTTATTACTTACGGGTACGGAAAATAAATTCACGGTGAATTAAATCACCATCATACCTAGCTGTAACAATTTTTGTCAAAAAGTCCTGATATTTCGTAAAGGTACATCCGGCTATGCCATTAATCCTACTAGAATATTATAAATGCGATGGTTAGGATGGATGTACGGATGGATTCCTCGCAGAAAGTACTGGACGGATTTTGATAAAACTTGGCAGCATTGTAGCTTATAATCTTGAATAACATATAGGCTATAAATTTTGGGGATATGTTTTGTTATTTATAGTTTAGCATAAAAGTTAAGGTTAGGAAAAAAACGGGTAACTTGCGGTATATTCCTGCATGCGCTGGCTTAATCTGACAAGATACGGTAAAACTAAGTTCCAAGCAATCTAAGGTTTTAAAAAGTTCTACAAAAAAAGTCCGTGATGGTGTATGCTTATCTATTACAGTAAATCCACAATAATCATTTTAATGTAAATTAAAAAAAATAAATAAACTTCACGCCTTTAATCCCAAAGAGGGGTAGGCAGAGGCACTTGCTTAATAAGCAAATGCCCACGGTTCACCAAGCGTATTTAACCCAACGTGACAGGGGGTGAGCCCATCGCCGTTATAGGGTTCACACACCTTGTGGTGTGCGGGTTTCATCACGATGTTGTCCTTCACCGTACGAGCGTTGCGTTGCGTACATAGGCTCTGAAAAAGAGTCCCATTGGTACACGTCCAGTAGCCGGACTCGAACCCGGGACCTCCCGGTTACAAGTCAAGGGTCCGACCAACTGGACCACAGACGCTCAAAAAATCGCAAAATTGTTTTGGCATAGATACCATAAATGTTTCAAATGAAATACGACATTTAAATAGAATATTTAATGTAGATTATTATTGCCCTTTATAGCATTTGATTTTATCCATTGGTAAAACGCATTACGCAAAAAAATTATCGCCGCCGCCGCGCTGCCGCCAGTTCTGAATGGCGCTATCAAAGTTTTAATTTCTGCGTATATTTACCGCTGAGAGTATTATTGAGAGCATCTAATGCTTCATATTTCTTGGATCCATGGATGTCTGCTTAATAAAACGTGTTTCAGTTTAAAACATAAGTTGACGGAGCGAAGTTCGCCGGGTTCGCTAGTATTTATTTATTAAAACGCCCTCCGCAATATCAATAATAACAATTTCCCAACATTCATGTGCGACTGGATTTGGCAAAGCAACGGACATTCCACGGATTGTACACAAAGCCTTAGATTTTAGAGACCCAAATTCATAACCGATATTGTCGTAAACCAAACAATATAATGGCCGCTTTAATTATACAAAGTGCTTCGAATACTTATTTGAATTATGCCCAGGGGCTTTATCCCTTAAATTGAATATCTCATGCCGGAGAATATGCTTGTAATTTAAGGGTCTAAGGGGCACAATAAGGCCAGTGCCTCTAGCACGAACCAACGCTACTTACGTTGGCGTATCCGTTAACGTTGACAATGTATGGGAAAAATTCAGCGCCGTCTGCCGAAATTCATCGGAACTACGCATACGTCAGCGCGTAACGTTAGTTGTACGTAACGTTGAACGTTAGCGTTGAACGCTAACGTTTTCATACAAAATCTTAAGTTTTGGCAGCACGAACAATGTTTGACAGTTAGAAACGTAACGTTGAACGCTAGCCAGCTAACGTATCTATTCACTTTGTTTTCTATGGCGAACAACGTAACGCTAGTGAATTGTGATCATGAAAATAACCGTATAAACCTTCTAGCACACAAAATTAGCCGACCAATACATCAATTTTCCTTCTAGATACTTGAAGTTTGGCAAATTTACAGTTTTCAAATCTCAGGCTTGAGGATGAAGCAAGTCTAGTATGCTTCAGCATAGTTTCTTCTAAGTAGCAATACCTATTCTATGGGCTCTGTTTTCAAAAGGCACCTATAATATTAGTTAGACAACATCCCACTTTTTTATATTTACAAAATACAACCAAGTCAACCATTAGCTTGAAACTGTGTTATGATTTCACATTCGGTATGTACGAGTATTCAATAAAACAAACACGCAATAAATATTATAGCTTTATTATTATTTTAATTCTTCATAACAACTTGAATTTGGTTTTCTCATACACATAGTATAAAAACCGAAATATTAGGTATCTTTTAATCACAATGTTCACACTTTTGTAATATTCATATTTTGCTGCTTCACAATAAAGTCGTCGCTGTTCCACTCAGATCACTGGTAGAAAATGCATCTTTAGCAATAAGTCTGTTAACTAATAACCAACGAAGTGAGCCATCTTTCTTTTCTTTTTATTTTTTTTTGGGAGGGAGATTTCGTACTACTCGTTCAAAAATTCTGAAAAATATTTTTCCAATGCGATTTGAAATCAATTATTTAGTTTTACAACAAGCTTTCATTGGATTTGTATTAATAATTGAATTAAATAGAAAAATTACTCGTTTCACGTCAAAACAATGTGAAATTTCACTTTTAAATTATATTGGTGAACATTTTGTAGAGTTTCTAAACGTGTCTAATGTATCTCGATTCGTTGCGAAGGACATTGACCTTCGAATAGACGTAAACGTCAGATTTTGTTTCGTGCTGCCATTCGTACTTGCGAATCGTAAACGTAGCGTTGGAACGTAACGTAGATGCGATCTGCGTAGCGTTGGTTCATGATAGAGGCACAGGTCTATAATAAGCTTAAAGTTTTACTAAAGTTGCGTGTTGGAGACACATTTCAGGAGTCATGAATGTCTGTCTGGTTTTGAGCTAAAAATTTATGTTGGGAATCTGTTAGCTTTAATTACGTACCGTTTGTTGAGTTTGTTTGACATCGTTAAATCTTTGCGAACTAGGGATTTTATTTGATAAAAAGGAAAGTTTTTGTTGTAATTATATTAATGAGATACCCAGACATATTGGGTTTAGTTGTACCAATACATCAGGTTGGGTATACAAAGGGTTTAAATATTTTTGTACGTAATTAAGTTATGTCTATTGTAGTATTTAAATTTAAATACATTCTCGCTGTCCATTGATTTAAACACTCCTGACTTTATTTAATAAGCTTATTAAATCAAATAACAAGTATATAGATATAAATTGACTCCCCTGGAAATTGCCTAACTGGGTAGATGGAATAAAGACATGGTGGCTGTTAGCCTCACAATTTGGGCTTAGGTGGACAAATTAGCCTGTTAGTTATAAATGGTTCGCCCATCGTCCAATAATCCCTTTCGCATACATTGACTATTTCAAATAGCCCCTAATAAATCATGTGTTACAAGCAATAGTTTTCTAGATCAACTCGACGAGGATCGACTTTTTCTCATTAGATATTTTCTTTCATAATCGTTCGGTAAATAAATAATTATTATTTAGCCATTGATTCTCATAGATTTATAAAAGTAACTACTTACTTATGATGAAATTCTAAGTAACAATATATCAACTCTTACCGGCCAATAACGGACACAAAAATATCAAACGATTAACTTCGATACTTGGATTCATAAACCAACATAAAAAGCACGTCATTATCTTAAACGTCATAATGCTTATTGCGACCGTGCATACATTAGTAGTAACCTAACCTAACCTAACCTAACATAAAGGCCTGCCACTAAAGCAACTTACGTCATACTCGGGGCGGAATGACAGAAAAGCCGAACCTCCGGGAAGTGAAAGCTGTTCCCGCTAACGGTCTCTATGTGACAGGGTACATAAAAACTACAGGCAAGGCCCGGAACGCTCCCGGACCTTTACGTATGTCGACACTAGCCATAGTTTCCTATATCATACGTTACGGGTAATTGGGCGTTATTTTATACATTTTCGAGACAACCAACTTTATGAGCTGAGTAAATTGGATGAAAGTAACAACCCGTTATCCTGGTCACGTTGACACTATCCACCAATCATCATGTATCAAGATCATTTTTACGAATTCAGTCAATAAGACGTGATTTATTTCCCGCCACTTTTTAATGTCACAATTCGCTGGCCAGACTATAGTAGGATATACATACTTATCGAGTTAGGGCGCTTGTACACGCTAAGAAAAGGCGCCGGGCCTACGCAAGAATTCGTGTCGTTTCTAAGCACCACCTTTGTACACTATGCGGGCGATGAATAAGAAAACAATCTTGCCTGCGCAAGACAGGACGCGACCATCGTTGTTGCGGGGCGGCGCGGCGGGAGGCTGTTTGGTAGGGTTGAGCCAAGGTAATGTATGGAGGAATATTTTCTCGCATTTTGGTATTTTCATATCGTATATTATTTTCTATAGTTGTCAAAAGTTTGTCAAACGTTTTCATGCGAAAATAATCCACAAATGTTTCCTCATGTCGCATTACACGGTAAAGGTTAATGAACCCACCAAACTCATTTTTCTCTTGAATAATTGGATGAACCCAGTAAAGTCACTTTTTTTTGTTTCCTTTTTTATTTTGTTACAAGCTGTCCCCTGCAAACACTTGTTTTGCCAACTTTTAAACCTTTTCTCTGAACTTCCACGTGTAATTCAAGACTTTAATTAGCCAAATCGGTCCAGCCATTCTCGAGTTTTAGCGAGACTAACGAACATCAATTCATTTTCATATAATAATGCATTAATTTCGACCAAATTTGATCTCCATAAATACGGTTCTAGTAAGTTAATCTTAAAAGATAGACATATACTGCCGCGGACATGTTTTTAGATCCTTTCAAGAGGAATAATTCTTGCATACATATATCTTTGCTATCTTGAACGGTTTTCGCAGCGCACACAACGGAAACCCTCAAGGATGAAAAATTATGCCCTTTTTTGTGCCATTTTCCATTATTTCTTCGCTCCTAATAGTTGCAGCGTGATGTTAGATAGCCTAAAGCCTTCCTCGATAAATGGTCTATTAAACACAAAAATATTTTTTCAATTCGAACCAGTAGTTCCAGAGATTAGCGCGTTCAAACAAACAAACAAACTCTTCAGTTTTATAACATTAGTATAGATAATAATAATATGCAATTACTATTATTTTTTGTTTTGTAGTTAACATTTTTATAAATAAACGAAATTCACACTGATTATCACACTTGTTATTACTTGTGCGCCCGACGCCCGATTGACGACTGCACGAAAAAAATCGTGTCGTGTACACGTTTCGCTTGGTCTTGTCTGCGGAAGACACGAAAAGTTTTCGTGTGTGGAACAGACAAAATTCTCCTCGTCTACACGAAGAATTGGTCTTGTCTGCCGCAGGCACAGTAAATTTTCTTAGCGTGTACAAGCGCCCTTACGGAAGTAGAAGCCGAGAGACATCACTGCAAATACTATTAAACTTAATGCTCCATTAAAACGCAAATCTTCGTCCATTACGCGGAATCCTGGGCCTCTGTCCCGGAATAATTGTAGTTGAGAGTTTGCTACGTGCGAGCCGAGGTCTGTGTTATATTCACACACAAATAGACGGCCGCAGTCTTCGCTTGGGTGATCGCATAAAAATCTACTCTCTCTACTTTTAATATAGACATTAAGCATAGCCCGTTCAATAAAAGATTAGGTGAGGATTTGTTTTCGTAAAGAAAAATCAGCTTACGAGAAAACAGCGACTTTGGCCGTACTGGAATGGACAGTTCTCAGTTCTGTCATATTTTTAATGGTGGGAAAATCTATTGTAGTCGCCTAGAGCTCGCGTCACAATTACTTCCTTCGCTGGTCCGGGCGTAAAAGGACTAAAAGGTCTGGTATGTTTATATTCCTTCTTAATTATCGTAGTTATTCAAATGAGTAATTAGCTATTCATTTGATATCACGAATACCCAGTTTTTTATCTGCCCCAATCACCAGTAAGCAGGTGGCCATCATCAACAATCTAAGCCTTCGACTAATCTAACCAGTAGGTACCAACTTATATTTTCGTTGGAGCTGTTATCGTACAAGAAATATACTTATATTGCAAATTGTTGACAAAAGATGTCCATTATGCGACCAGCCCAGTTTTCTTCTCGACAACTTTTCTCCTACGATGGCGGGTGGTGTAATAGCTGCAACTTGTGCTTTGATAGTCTAGACAATTTATCATTAAGCTGATTATACTCCGCTCAAACAAGAAAACTAATAAAAGTGGCGCACTGGAAGATTTCAATGCGCAATTTCAGGAATAAATGGAACATTTCGTTTTAAGCAAAACTATTGTTGTAATATTATTTCAACTTTGTGAAACATCAAAACCATGTAAAATACCACATAAGAAAATATTTCTAATTGCTTGCCTAATTCAATTCTTCAGCAGTCATTTTGATTATTTCAGTTATATCTCTCTCCCTGAATATGGGAATAAATATTTTTACAGCAAAACAGAATATCCAAAACTATAGAGACGATAATCCTAACAATAGGACAATATACGGTCCGAGGTAGAATGGAATTTGAATAGACATCGACCATCACCACTATATTTTGCAGTGAATATTTACCGAGGGCTTGTTGTGAGAGCTTTCATTTAGCAGCTGAGGGCCAGTACAAGAGTGGCACCCTCAGGTTTAGCTTCAACTATGTTGCGTCTGAACGCCCTCCCACGAGGTAGCGTTTAATTACAATTTCAATCAGAGGAGATTATCATCGAGCTGTGTACGGTGACAGATGATCAAGCGCCGGGACACCGAGCTTCCTGACAAGCGGATTATTGTGGTCCGTTTGGCTACGTGTCATCTACATAGAAAAAGCAATTTGCATAATATTCTTGGACCGGTCTTGCTCCTAGTTTTTGGTACCAATAACGTCTTTAATTTTTGGAACGCCTATAAAGGAGATCCGCCAATAGTCTCAGGACCGGCGCAAATCCGAAATGTTTCTCAAAT
Organism: Conopomorpha cramerella; assembly: GCA_012932125.1. NCBI lineage: Eukaryota > Metazoa > Arthropoda > Insecta > Lepidoptera > Gracillariidae > Conopomorpha > Conopomorpha cramerella. The sequence goes on along the minus strand of SJJU01000612.1, from coordinate 22,510 downwards.
TTAAGAGTTATATTGCTAGGTTTACTACAACTTCTTTTTTTTTCTTAACTCAGTGGCTACCATGTTTTTTACCACCGACAACACCACCACAAGAAAAGCAATATAAGTAGTAGATAAAACTTCATGAAGTACACTTCACGCCTTTTAATCCCAAAGTTGGATAGGAAAATGCATTTACTAAGCAAAGACCCACGGTTCCCCAAGCGTATTTAACCCAACGTGACAGGGGGGTGAACCCATCAATTCATGAGATCTTATTATTATCATTTAAGTAATTATTGTATTCTACCTATTGATATGATAATTATTTTAAACAATACTGGAGGTATTTTTAATATACAAATAAAAACACTTTTGTTTATACATTATAATTAATCATAATAAAATCTAAAAATCTTTCTTCCTCTTTGTACGCAATCAATGTGAGCGCGTTATGAAAACTGGTTTTAATGACGCCGTAACTTAAACTGAATTAAAATAACCATCGTTATTTTGAAAAATAACATTTTTACACCTAACCGGGATATTTCCATCCACTTTCCCCGATCTACAGCAGTATCCAGAATAGACCAGAGCTCAATCAATGACGACTGGGCTAGATCCCGGGGGTCTAGCCTTCTGTCTTGGATCCCACATCTATATATATAAAACAAAGACGGGTTTGTTACAACACTTATAACTCAAGAACGATTCAACCGATTAGGCAGAAAATTCGTGGGGACATAGCTTAGAACCAGGAGAATAACATAGAATGCTCCCGTTTCTGTGGGAGTTACTGCAGTATAGAGGCTGCTATAGTTTGTATGACATATTGAAACTACGCGAATGAAATCGCGGGGCGGCCACTTTTGTCTTGGATCCCACATAGTAATTAAACTAAAGACAGTATAGAAATCTGATCTCGTGGCCGGGAACCGATCTGATCACTTTGTCGTCACACTATTAACAACAAATGGATTCGCAATATAAAAGTACTGTCCCAAGATTATCACAACTTACTGTCAAGAACACACAAGTAAAATAGAATAGAACCAATCCCGCTACAGCTCAAGCCGGAAGCCGCACCGCTCTATATTGTCATCGCAGCGGAAACTTTAATACCCATAGCACGAGATCGAGAGTCTACGTCCTATTGTGCTGGGTTCATCAAATTGATATCGCGTACACTAGCCTACCGACGGTGGATTAAATGCATAGAAACTGCGACCAGACTTAAGTACTGGCCAGTTTCTTTATGAAATAAGGGCTTAAGAGGCCAACATTGGCTGGGCGTCAGCGTTAACCAAAAAACGATGAGTGAGATGGCTTTCAGATGACATGCTCGCTGCCCCGTTGGGACGCTGGGAATTTCACTTCCGTGTCTTGTGAAAAGTGAATAAAGGAATATTGTTCTGCATGTCCGTTATTCAGCAAGGTACTGTTGAAGTACCATTTTGTATACATTACTACAATATTATTATTAGATAACTATAGTAAACTTATTAAGTTATGTGATTTTTATTTTGAATGTTTTATCATAAAGCCAAAATCAACACCTGCGTTCACACAAATCCATACTGGAGAACGTGTAAAGACACAAATGAAATGAGTGATACGACGCGTTAATAATAAAAAACCTAAAATTTTTAATTTAAAAAAGCAGTACCTACATAACTAAAAAGTGAAAAATAACCTAATTTATCTATTTAATGCATATTACATTCTATAATTATTTACATATTTACAACTTAATACCTAATACTTTAACAATATCATCTTTAACTATTTAAATACTTACAGTTATCACTTATTTTTGAAGTCGGTGCCAGCCTACAGCCTAGGTAACGTAGTCTGTTGTGTTGATTGACGCGCGCGGCCGGCAAACGCAAAGCCACACACACGGCAAAATACAATACTTAGGAAATTTCCTATTCTTAGGTTTGCATTGAATTTTAGGGTCGGTCAGTTTTCTCAATTACATTTATTTATTTGGCTAGCACCGACTTCAAAAATAAGTGATAACTGTAAATATTTAAATAGTTAAAGATGACTTTGTTAAAGTATTAGGTATTGAGTTGTAAATATGTAAATAATTGTAGAATGTAATATGCATTAAATAGATAAATTAGGTTATTTATCACTTTTTAGTTATGTAGGTACTGCTTTTGTCTGGTTAAAGTTTTTGTCAAGTGTGTTTTTTTGAAGTCGGTTTAATTTTTTTTAAGTCATTTTATTTCTCGATTTTTAGTTGTGTTAATACGTTATGAACTTAAATAGATGCTAGTTCATTTACTTAAGGTTTTCAGTTTATTTAATATATAGTCACTAATTATAACGTCCGTTTGTCGAAATGTCGAAGGAAGCTATAATTATTGTTTTTAATAGGTACTTAAAAACAATACAACTGAAGAGTTTGATTGATGCATTTATACTCATTAGGTACTTATTTTTATTATCATGGGTAGACCCGCTAAGGCAGCCCGAATGAGGGCAAATCGTAGCCTGGAAAGTATTGCAGAAAACGAGAAGTCGTTTTTCGTTTCGAGACTTCTCGGCGATGAGTCTGGGTGGTGTATTACAAGTATCACGTTAGCCCTACATACATTCGATCGACCAATTGCAGTACTGCTCCCAACTCCTAACCGTTAAGGAGTACTGTAACTTCATCATCAGCACAGCAGCATCAGATGTTGATTCAAGCATACCTCACAAGCAACATGACTGTTAGCCCTACATACTACTAAATAGTTTCCATCACCAATTGCAGTACCTACTGCCTTTCAGCTCCTAACCATTAAGGAGTACTGTAGCTTCATCATCAGCAGAGCAGCATCAGATGTTGACACCCTGAAGCATATACCTGAGTAAGACATGATTACGTAACGAAAACACCATACGAGCATACAATTTTCGGTGGTTGCCCTCGATTTCTCCTGGATCCCATCATCAGATCCTGACCTGTTGAAAATGGAAGTGAACTCTATCCAACTAAAAAAAATTTGAAATCCGTCTATAATTGACGAAAATATCGGTGAACAACATAAAAAAAAATATTATACATACAGACGAATTGAGAACCTCCTCCTTCTTTTTGTTTGAAGTCGGTTAAAATACAGTTGATATTTCCATAATTATACGACTGAGTTGAAACCTACTGCACTTATATTTAATACTATTGTCCTAACGTACGACTAACTTACTTCGCAGTGTAATGTCAGCTGCAGAAATAACAAACTGGACCTTCAAGTCAATAGCACGCCGCCTCAAGAACTCAAACTTTGCAACTCGAAATCACTTCAAGGCTTCGGACTTCTGCCCAATAGTTATAATTGACTGCGATAATCGTTCCCAATAACCGAAATAGCCCGTAATATATTTGTAATAACATAAATACCTCAAATACGTTATTATGAATATCATATCAATGCCATCAAATAAAACTAAATAACCCGCGTCCTGGCTTTGTTGAAAGTAGTAATTTCGGCAATGTTTGAACATACCGAATGCGGTTCGGATACCGTGCAGGGAGTGTGATGCAAAGCTGAACTTTTACGACTTTCCCAATAAACGCGGTTTATCTATTCTGACATTATACTAAGCTCAACTTAAGTTGTCAGTTGTATGTCAAATACAGAGTAACCAGTTTCAGTAGACCTGTAATAACTTTGCTATACGTTACAACGCGTTTATTGGTAAGGAGGAATCACAAACTACGTTGCATAAGGTACAGCTACTAAACTTGTCTCCGATCGAAAATATTATGGATCTCTGTAGATGGAACTCTGTAGATGGAACTCTGTAGATGGAACTCTGTAGAGGTCGTCAATTCAAATACTTGATCAAAAGAGGAATATGGTTTGATACTAACGTAGTTCCCCGCTTCGAACGCTTTGTTGGGAGTTCAGTGGTTAGAGGAGAAACGAATATAATATTTATTGCAATATTCCAACTACACAAAATCACAGACAGTTTTCTATGCATGTGGCTGACAAAGGCTTTCTACTTATGCATTTTAAGCCTTGAACGGATGAAGATTGAATAAACTTTTATAAATATAAATGAATATACTGGTTGGAGATAGCATATATAGACGTTCCAAAACCATTTAAAAAAAGGGTCATCCCTAGCAAAAAATATCACACAAGCAAAATTTTGTTGATAATATCGCAATGTTAGTTACCTACATTGATTATGAGCATTCACTTTAAACACAATTTATTCCACTAGAAGTGTTTGTTCGTTTTACACTCCCCAACCTGTATACAGATGAATAAATACTAATTGAATCTAAAAAAAATCTCGTAATTGGTACCTAATTCGTCAAAGCGACTTGACCCTCTGGGTCAGGTTTGAGGATTGTCCAACATCTATTTGTAATACAAGTACCAACGGTATTTTCTTATAATACATTCGTTCAAAGGCGACCTGACAGGTTCAAATTATTAGCTAAATCTAATTCTATTTGCGTGCACGCAACTGTGATCTGTTTTCGGCTACTAATACCTAGTTTACATACAGATATGGATGGTTTAAGGGTAGATAAAAAAAAAATAAAAAAAGTCAATGCTCAAACCTCTACTAAACTTTTGCGGGCAATGCAAAGTTTTGCTAAATCTATTTATAAATTTTATTTATGAACTGTAGGATTTCCAACATAATATAATAATCTGCGGTCTACGAAACTAAAAAGTAATCTAATACTAACTGCGTTTGATGTTACTAGACAGTACGTACTGCGTTCTACCTTTACGTCACTTGCAGCATAACAATTTTATTGCGATTTTAAATGCGATTTGGACATTGTCAACCTAGACACAGTTATTTCAATTGAAATACAATATGCTCGGTTGAGGTTGATTTTAAAACTGAACATTGACGTGGACGGACATTAGGTGGACGAATTTGCTAATTTAGCAATAAACGGACAAGTTAATTTGGGAATGATATATTTTCAGTTTTGCTGATTATTATTATTGGTACGGCCCTTAATAGATAAGTATTACGCCAGCTATTGTGTGTAACATCCAGTTATTTTTACTTCATAGATATATACCATAGTTCGCTGAGAAGATACAATATAACGAGTGTTTCGTGTGCATTTGTCCTATTACGACTGTTAACAAAGATTGGTTTTACTACCATTATATATTCAGCATAGTGATACATTTCTAAAATTTCTTGAGGCAACAAAAATCGATCTGAATCCTGCCTTCGGAAATGCGACGTTCGTTAAAAATCTGTCACTTCCACATTTCTTAGTTGAAAGCAGTCACTGGTGAAGCGTCTCTAACTAGCGCCGACTGACTGCATCGTAGCCTTTAAATTTCATAACAATTTATATTGGAAAATCAAAACGTGTACTGAGTCCTTCTAAAATTCTAGTCAAGTAACTTTTAACAAAGAACTCAACTCCGACACCCACGGCCCCGATGATCCCTTTTAGGACACCTAATATGCGAGGCAGAAGTTACCGTAGTCCAATTCTTCAAAGAGCGAACGGGACTGACACCTATCTTGTCTCTCGAATAGTTAGTAACAATCCGTTAAAAGTCGTGAATACCTGCAAAAATAAATAATGAGGAAGCAAGGCGCCCTAACGAGTTTTCGCGACTACCCGACTGTTATCGTAATCAAATTCATAATGTCTAAAAAAATGATAACATAACAAATGTACCTACGTTGTAAAAATTTTATTGAACGGTTGAGTGGTTTTTCCTGTTACATACATACACTTGACGCCTGTCGCCAACAGAGAGGTAGGCAGAGACTACAGATCTCCATTTGTCGCGGTTCTGACATACCCCTTTCGCTTCATCTACATTCATACATGACCTCCGGTTTCGAGTACTTTTCACACCACCTTCGACCAGGACCCAATCCTCCGGTTTCGAGTACTTTTCACACCACCTTCGACCAGGACCCAATCCCAGGACCAATCTGGTCAATATATGTCCTTCTGGGGCGACCTCCGACCACCGAAGCATGCCCTTTTCAATCTTGGTCACTACGTCTTCCTTCAAACCGCAACTTTCTCTTATCATACTATTCCTTATCCTGTCATTCAATGTCACGCCTTTCATGCTCCGCAATGACCGTCTTTCTACGGCATTGCCTTTAATTTTATGCTACTTCTGCCATACCCAACGTTCACTCCCGTACATTAAGGTATGTGCCAGTGCAGCGTCATGGACAGCCAATCTTGCCTTTTTCGACATGAATTGGCTCTCCATAACACTGCGAAGGGCACCGTTAACCTTATTACCCGCACTCACTCTACTTTCAATATCTTTGTGAAACTTTCCATCACTTGTAAATAGAGATTCCAAATATACAAACTCATCCACTTGTTAAACTTTCTCACCGTCAATCATGCACTCACAAACTGTCATTTCATTACCATTACTTTGGTCTTGCTAGAATTCACTTTCATTCGTTTCCTTTTCAATGACTCATTCATACAATTAATCATCTGCTGCAATTCATACGCCGACGGTGCAAGAAGAACTTGATTGTCAGCGTATAAAAGGCATTTGATGATTAAACCACCCATATCTAGACCCCAATCACGTCCTTTCAGATTTTTACTGTTCTTTATTTTATTATGTGTCGTTCTAGTAAGAATTTAATTTTTCATATGGCTTCTGTCAGCACAAATACACCAAATTGTACTGAATTAATTAGTTAACTTTGCCCTCTAGAATAAAAAAAAATGCTAGCAAACCCGTACCAGGGATTTTAGGTATCGAGAACCGACCAATACCTAGGAAAATAATTTATGTTTTTTTTATTACAGTGCAGTATTTGTGCAGTAGGTGCAACACTTTCCGGGACTAGGAAGAGGGCCGTCCATGGAACCACAGTGAAGTAACCATTACGCATAAAAATAGAAAAAACACTGAATTACGCCCATTTTATAACTTGTGTATCATGGAAGAATAACAAAAAGCACAGTTCTCTGAACGGTAAATCCGTTCGTTGTCACACGCCACACACTGGTTCAGAATTTAAATTCAGTGGACTGACACTTTTTTTTCAAGGTTGTCCTTTCGCCTATTATATTTGTGACTTTTCAAATTAATTATAATTTCATACAAAAAAAACTTTTTTTTCTTGTCTGGGGAAAAACTGAAATTTATGAAAATCTCTTAAACGTTAAGGGCCTTACCAATAATGGCGGAATTGCTATTTAGAAGATACACAAAGCTCAACTTAACTTGTCAGTTGTATGTCAAATACGGTATAACCAGTTCAAGTAGACCTATAATAACAGTTGTGTAAGTAAAAAGGCGTTTATTGGTAAGGGGGTAAATGTGTGAGCAAAATTGTTATAGGGGGCACTAAATGGATCATATTTTGATTCCTTGGATATTATTTCTGTAAGTCTGCCGCTTTCGGTTGTACAAACTTCCTATACCAAATGTGTGGAAAGTACCAAGGTTTAAAGTACATTAATACCATTTTTATGGTTCTTGAAACAAAATCAAACACAAGCGTCTGTGGTCCAGTTGGTCGGATATTTGACTTGTAACCGGGTGGTCGCGGGTTCGAGTCCGGCTACTGGACGTGTACCAATGGGACTATTTTTCAGAGCCTATGTACGCAACGCAACGCTCGTACGGTGAAGGACAACATCGTGATGAAAACCCGCACACCACAAGGTGTGTGAACCCTATAACGGCGATGGGCTCACCCCCTGTCACGTTGGGTTAAATACGCTTGGTGAACCGGGGGCATTTGCTAATTAAGCAAGTGCCTCTGTCTACCCCGCTTTGGGATTATAAGGCGTGAAGTGAATTTTTTTTTAAACAAAATGAGGTCAATAAGCTGATTATTAATGTTTGTTTGAACACTTCCTATAGTTTCAGACCAAAGGAGATAGTCAGATTTTGTATGGACGTCTCCCTTGACAATGTGTAACTGTTGTGCTTATACTCGTATCCAAGGCTAATAGCCTGTTTTTCAATGTTTCGTTTATATGAGACGTCTGGAACTTTTCATTCCCTTGAAATATTGAAAATAAAAAACCCTATATAACATCGTTAGAAAAGTTTTCACAGTAAACGTGACTAGGCGTTTGAGTGTACTCAAACGAAAAAATTGTCAGCTGTAGCTGACTGTTCGTGACTTCGGTGATAAGATTAATTATATTGCATTATCTGCATTTCCCATAACGTTACCTAACCACAGACACTGAGAATAGCAAAGTACATTTCGTAGTGCACGCAAATTAATGCTAACAGCACGTCATGAAATTAAAAAATAAACATGTTTTATCATTAATCGTGACGTTATTACTTAATATTTATGATGTAATATTATATTTTGCGATAAAGTTCCGATCCGACCGAACTTTATAATTTATTTTACAAAATAATTTGGAAATGGAACGTTATTCGGTTGCTGTTCTGATGTCTAGGTACACAGTAATTAGATAATATCTAATTACAAACTTCGCTTTATTTAAATACGTGATAAATATTGTCTGATTTTAATATGTGATTGTTTATAGTTGATTCTTGTTTTAGGCAAAACCTGGTCATGCCCTTATCTTGTGTTTGTTCTTTCTAAGAAATTGGTGACGCTGAGAATACGCGATCCCGTTGTTTTATACATACATACATTCACTTCTCACGCCTGTCTTCGAGAGATGTAGACAGATATTATAGATCTCCATTTCTGTCCTGACGCTTTCCTTTCGCTTCATCTACATTCATACATAATTTCATCTCCGGGTTTAGTACTTTTCACGTCACCTTCGGGACATCTCTAATCTGGCCGATGCATGTCCTTCTAGGGTGACCTCTACTCACCCGGCCCCTTACATCACCCATATAAAGCTCTTTCGTTAATCGACTTTCATCCATCTCTTATTACGTTATTCCTCATTCTGTCACTTAATTTCAGGCCTTTGATGTTGTATAGGTGGTATGCACAGCCAATCTTGCCTTTTCCGACATGAATTGTTTCGGGTACTGATAGAAGATCAGCGCTGAGAGTGTTGTGTTAATCCACGTCATTCCCACGCACACGCTGAAGCAGAAGAAGAAGCGAAAGGCCGTTACCCTTTCGCTTCTTCTTGAAAGTTCAAAAGAAAATCTTCCGTACCGTTATCATCCGTTCTCACTCTTCTTTCAATTTCTTTATCAAACAAAAAGTAAAAACAAAGTTGTAAATGTAAATGGAGAAAAAAGAGTGAGGGAAAGAGAAGATTCCTCAAGAACCAACAATTTACGTACTAAATAAAAATAACATATTAAATTCATAGACAATATTCACGTATAATTCTATAACAGGTGAGTACGGGAAGTTTGTAGAAGCTCCACAATCCAAAGCGGCAGACTTATAACAATATTTCCAAGGCATCAAATAATCAATTTAGTGTACCCCTAACCCCTACTTGCCATTTCTGCTAACATTCTTAACGTTTAACAGATTTTCAAAGTTTTTCTCCATAGAAGCAAACAATTTTTTTTTTGTATGTAATCATTCAATTATACTTTCATCATTATCATCATCAGCCCATACTTGTCCACTGCTGGACATAGGCCTCTCCAATTGCACGCCACTGTGATCTGTTTTCGGCTTCTCGCATCCAGCTTCTAGCAGCCATCTTGCGTATATCATCAGTCCACCTTGCCTGAGGGCGTCCTACACTCCGTTTGCCGAGACGCGGTCTCCACTCGAGAACTCGTTCTCCCCAACGGTCATCGGTTCTACGGCAAATATGGCCGGCCCACTGCCGCTTCAGCTTGCTAAAACGATGAGCTATGTCGATGACTTTGGTTCTCTGTCGGATCACTACATTTCTGATTCGATCCTTCAGAGAAACGCCGAGCATAGCCCTTTCCACAGCACGCTGTGCGACTTTGAGCTTGTGGGCCAACTGCTCAAGGTATACATATTTTTGAACAACTTCGAGAACGGTGCCGTGTACTGAAATCGGTTCCGGTAGAACATGTTCATTGCACATGATCTTGGTTTTATCCAAGTTGATCCGTAGGCCGATCTGTAGAGAAGAATCAGCTAGGTTATTCAACATCAGTTGAAGGTCCTGCAGCGTTTCTGCCATGATGACGATGTCGTCTGCAAATCGCAAGTGAGAGATGTGTTCGCCATTGATGTTGATGCCACGTCCTTTCCAATGCAGTGTCGTGAACATATCCTCCATTGCATTTGTGAACAATTTTGGGGAAATAACATCCCCTTCTCACTCCACGATGCTAGACACAGGGGCAGATTATATTCTTCAGTTTTCTCTATGATCTGCCACACTGTGTGGATGTGGTCTTTGGTGCCATAACCGCTTCGAAATCCAGCCTGCTCCGGAGGTTGAAATTCGTCGAGTCCTCGCGCAAGACGGTTTGTGATCACTCTTGAAAACAGCTTGTAGACGTGGCTTAGAAGAGAAATGGGTCGATAGTTCTTCAACAGGGTTTTGTCTCCCTTTTGAAGAACAGGACGACCACACTTCTACTCCACGCCTCCGGAGTTCTTCCTTCGAAGAGGACAGCGTTAAAAAGCTTTGGGAGCTCCCTCAATATCGGTTTACCTCCAGCCTTTAATAGTTCTGTTGTAACGCCATCCTCTCCTGGAGCTTTTCCGTTTTTGAGCTGTCTAAGAGCGATCTCAATTTAGCCAGTACTGACTTCTGGCAGGTCTTCGGTGAAGTGGCGTGTTAATGTGGCTCTAGAGTCCCCATTTTCGGGATCAGGACGAGATGCATGCGAGACGTACAACCGGCCATAGAAGTCTTCAACTTTCGAAAAGACTGACGGCTTCGAAGTGACGACTTCTCCACTTGCTGTGGTCAATTTCGCAAGGTGGCTTCTTCCAAGAGATTGTACGAACACTTTTGACCCCATACTTTGAAATCATACTTTACTTTAAAAGTGTATCGAAGAAAAAACATTGGCTCGAACCATAAAGGGGGTTCAAGTCAAGGGAATCTAAATTCTCAACAAGTGTGCGACGTCGTAGTTGGAAACAGCCGATGTAATTAGTGGAATAATCAGCTGGTGTTTTTTCTATTCAACCAAATTGATCAGACCGTTTTTAAAATTTTGGGCTCCGAGTCATATAACTGACAACCGTAATACAAAATAATACACAAGCCTATCACGTTATTTATTTACATTTAAACAAAACGGTCCTAGAAAACACGAAATTTGCATTAAAACAGAAAAAATAAACGAATGACGTGGTTTTTGTTGTTCTCCTTTCATTTTGGATTTCGATTATGTGTTGTAGAGAATAATGACGTTGTAATACCTAGTATGATTTTACCTCAACTTTTGAAAAAAAGTTGAAGTAATATCATAATACACACTACATTTATTTTGCCTAAAATAATTCCTTAATTAGGCTGTAACAAACATTTTTTATACATAAAACATAATCTTGACGTCTATCTGTGTCTGTTGTTATCAAGAAACTTTGTTTGAAAAGAATAAATTAACTTTATCTGCATAAAAACAAAGATTAGGTAACTAATATGGAGAAGAGAAACATATGGGATAGCGATGAAAAGGTAAAACGATGATGGTGAATGAAAATGCGCGTTGCCCGTTTTACGCGGACTGCAACAACAGAGCAGTATGACAATTACGCGTTGTACTTCTTTATTTTCTCTATACTCCATAGCCATTTCACAAATATTGCCAAATATGTGAACTAAACGAGCATATTCTGCACCTAAACTAAGGTACCAGTAGGTTTAGCTGCGGAATAAATCTTGTATGAAAGAAATGTCAACGTTATCCGCAGTATGACGTATACTACGTTTATTAGTTGCGATATTGGTTATAGCGTGCTTAGTTTATTGGTAAGGGTATAAAACTCAATATTGTTCACCGGGTATTGGCTATGTGCAAAGCGAGTAGTGGCAGACAGATAACGACCGCAGCGCACAACACGGGAGAAATTGGAAACAAATGCGGATGATCAGCTGTCAAGTCTTGATTGCAGTACAAAATCAAAGCAAAGATATGGGCCATGACTGTTGTTGTGTTGTTAACTTTTTAGCGTGTTGCGTTCTTACATGCTCGGCTAATACTAATTTATTGCCTTTTATCTCAGTTTGTGGTTGGAAACTAATATTATGTGTAATAGTTTCAAACCCGGTTTTTATTATCATATTAATTTTACAAACTATTGAATAAATTTCAATTAAATATTGTCAACAACACATACTATTTTAATCTTTGGTTTTATTTATTTTTGCAAAGAAAACGAACAATGTTTACATTGTTATTATTCGACAGCTTCCGCAAATGTTGTAAACGCTACGCGTCGCTACCGTCGCGCACATAGCCAATGCCTCTCAATATCAGCGAGAATATAATCAAATACAAGCTCGTGCTTTGTTATTTTAATGGTTAATGGTACTGTAGTAATGCATTTTGATTAGAACGATAAACGAGAATCAAAAAGTCAGGGCAAAGACAATGATATCTAAAAAGAATATGGTGAAAAACACGTCAGCACGTAACTGACAAGCGTGACGAAAGTCACTCAGTTCAAGCTTATGTTACCAGCAATAAAAACTAATTTTGTTCAATTGGAAATAATAGCAGAAACAATACAGACAGATATGAATAACATGGCAGAAAAAGAAATTGTAATTTCGCGGCGTTTTTCATCTTCAGCCACGTAAAATCAACTGCTGGACGAGGGCTTCCCTTAATGATTTCCATCATTTCGAGTGAAATAATAGCCACGCTTGGCAGGCGGGTTGGCAATCGCAGTGGTGTTATGGTTTTACTCAAAGAGAGCGCTGCTGCCCGTTCTCTGGAGAGTTCCCTCGGTCGCTTCTTACGACCCCCATGACGGGAAAAGTTGGGACGGGATGGTGACACATGTATTCTATTTGACGTTCGATCAAGGTATGTTAGTGCTTCCAAAAATACAATAACTTTGGACGCGGGAAAGTATACTATAAACACAAATTACATTTACGGTAAACAAACATACCACCTGCCTGTCGAGTAGTTACAAAAATAAATACTACTTTAGATACTAAGTACAGGTTTCATGTGAACTGCAGTATTAGCAACACCCTTTCATATAAAAAAAGATCCCGAAGCTGAATCCACAGGCTCGTACCAGACGCTATATAGTGGGCCAAAGCTCACTCAACAATGTCTCGCAGACCACAGTTTCAAGGTCTGTGAGAGAAGTTACAGCAGCCCTGAATAATTTGGCAATTTACAATAAATATATTAAATGACAATTACAACAAGAGCGGAACAGCCTTACACATAAGTAGACCAGTGAGATACCTAATCAAATGTTGTAAGTAATTGTGCTACTAAACTACCTACATAAACCTAAGTAAGCTAACCTGTAAATACCCAACTTTGTGGTGAAGTTATTTTACCTAAGCATATTTCCAATGTACCTATTGATTTTCCTAATTTGGAACATTATCCAAATAATATACTTACCTAATAACCTACCTACTTATTTTAGGTTTAATCAAAAGTATAGCATACCTGGTGCCATTGGCTGCATTGATGACACCCATGTTGCTATCCTGCGCCCTGAGGGACATGAGAAGCGCTTTTTGAATAAAAAAAGTTTCCACTCCTGGAATGTTATGAGTGTAAGTACCTTCATAAGCTAGATTTACAAATGATTAATATAATTAGTGATAGTACTAGGTGTATAAGTAATATGTTATGTTATTGAAGTGTTTATTGTTATCTATTATTTAAAAATGTAATTTTATAATTTTGTTGCCACACCCTAACAGGGTTTGTTCTTAGATTTAAGACTTACGCAATAAATAAATACTGAATACTATGTACTGTTTAAGATTCTGTTACCTACTTTTACAATGTTATAATGATTTGTAGATTTGTGATCCAGCACTGCGCCTGTTGTGTATAGATGCAAGCAACCCAGGGAGTTCCCATGATTCAACAGTGTGGGCCAACTCTATTGCCTCCAGAGCCTCAAGCTGATTTTTGGCTGATCCGTACCAAAGATGAGTATTCCATACACGATCGAACTTGTCCTTGATACAGTGTGAGCAACTGTTCCGGTGTGGAATACCGTCGCACCTTCGAGAGGATGCCCAGCTTCTTGGCTGCGCGTTGGGCCGTAGCCTCAATATAAGAGCCAAAGTTGAGGTTGGAGGTTAGCGTTATGCCTAAAAGCTCCAGCCGATTAGGTATAGGCAGGGGTACATCCTGGAAAGTGGGAACCAGATTGAATGGGCTCTTTTTTGCTGAGAAAAGACACGCCTGGGTCTTAAGCGCATTAAACCTGACCAGATTGGATAAACAAAGTGATACTTTTAAGGTAAAGCCATTACAAAAATATAAAACTTTCCTTCTTAGTCCACGATAAACGGCACTAAGCAAAACATGTCACTACGAAACGCAGAGCAGCACGTGCACCAAGGGAAGACAACTGCCTTACTGAAATAGTATCAGTTCGCCGATCACAGTTGCGCCATTCCCTCCAAAAATACATAGTGACACTAGGGAAACTAGCGGTAAAAAATTGAATTATCGACATGGGTGTTTTTGCATCGTACCTACGTTACCTGGAGCGAACTCACAGATGGGGATGATTCGTATAATGCCGGTTCGATTATCAGTTTGTGTACAACCGTTGAATTAATTATAATAAATAAAAAAAAAATCAAAACGATCATGACATTGGCTTCACAAGAACTTGTCATTCTGCTTAATCGACTTAAGTCTATGTATGCATATGTATTGTACAGACTTACCCAATCGGTACAGTCTAAAAGTAACACTAATCAGACAAATCGGCCATTCTCAAAAAAGCAATTTTTTTGATGCGCGGGCTTCTAATTCCTTAATATTCATAGTAATCGACCTGAATTTGATTTTATTATGAAGATATAGTACTTATCTAGGGCTAGTTTTGATATTTTCGCGCTGAGACTTGGCTAACATACTTAAATCTAACGTCAAAGGTTGTTCTCCTAAGTACCGTACCTTGTCCGTAAGCAACCCTATCTATAGATTTTCTTCTTTTTTCATGGTTAGGAGGTTAACATATTAATGTAAAAAATACCTCGAATAGGTAACATACTAACGTATGCTTAGGTAAATTATCAGAGATTAAGCACATTCCCTTAGTTAATAATAATTAAATATTTGAGTGTCCGGCGCTTGTACCTAATTTCCGTCGCCATTTCGTTGCGGCACGCTGGTACTTAAACTACGAAATATAGGCACGAGCCTAGTGTATCGAACGCTAGCTGTCACTCCCGCCTTAGTGCTTGTCGAAGATGGACGTGTTAGTGCCAGTTATTCGCTCGCAATTCACGTAAGTATCTAATTACCGTTACTTTGGTTTTAAAATTTTCTAATTACCGTATCAGTGAATAATATTTTAATCTTTCGTACAGATATCATGTCACTTATATATTTATAAGATATCAATATCCTTATTATACTGTAATGTAATATAATACCCAAAAGATTTTATTTTTTCATTTATGTACGAAATACCTTCGTGTTCTAAGTACCGTAGTACTAATTACCGTGCATATATAATTACCGTTGTATGGGAAATATGAACATTTTGTACATGACATATTGCTAATTTAAATTGCCTAATAACTAGTACACCATACAACGCAGCTCGCTCATACTTAGGTACATATCTACATACAACATAAAATCACGCATATGTATACTTAGGTGCTATCTTTAAATCCTAACAAGACGTTTTTCGACAGCATAATGAATGTTAGGTCTTTACCTTTTACCTAAAATTCATTAGCTCTGCCTATTTCACATACAGTAAGTATCAAGCATAATTTAATTATATTGTGTTTGATGTGATTACGTATATAAACTGTGATGTAGGTATCTAAAATGTGCCTAGATTTAAGCTTTTAACAATTGTATTGACTATATAATTGTTATGAGCTTAATCCACGGTAGTTCCGCCCACAAAAACGTATTATTCTAAGTACCCATTTTCATATTGAATGACAAATAAAAACAAATATATTTTTTAATTAATTGTAAAAAGGTAATCTAAATTATGTTGCCAAAATGGGGGCTACAGGATTAATATTCATGAAAAAAACAGAACTATACGTTTGTATGGACGGAAATTTACAGTTTACTTATCGGGTGCTTACCTCTTAAGACTGATTCAGACTTTTAAATACTTATTATAAAATATTTATATTTTTACTTTGTAGAATGGGTAAACCCAAGAAGACGAAAGAAGAAATTAAAGAAAGGAGAAGACTGGCTGCACGGCAACGGCGCATATAGAAGTAGCAATCATATCTACTCATTTATCTGAATACTTTATGACATTATTAGGGTTTTTAATATAGTAAAGTAATTTCTAATTACCGTTATCTTCTTTCTAATTACCGTTCCCATGAAATATTTTGGATCCAAATAACTCGAAATCCATGTTGTCTATTAATGAGCCAACGTCAGAATTTGTTAATTTAGCTAAATAATATTAGGTTTCTATTAATTCTAAGTTAATAAACTCGAAAATAAAAAAGGTCACGGTAATTAGGCTGAGAACTCAATATCGTGAGAATGGCCGAAATACAAACAGATCGAGCCAGTCCTTCCAGTTCACTTCCGAGAAACAGAGGGAAAAAGACAACTAACAATTCACAACTGCACATACTACAGCTACTGTAGGTCCTAGTTCGAGCCATTGCTAATCATGTTTACTTAAAGTGTGCGCAACTTCTCCAGCCCATTTCCTGTTAGAAATGGACTTTACCAAACACTGTGGCCGTTGCTGCAAATTTATAGTCACTTAGGGTGTATCCATGTGTGTTGCACTGTAGATGTGTTCTACGTGACATCGTTGTGTAATATACTGTTAAGTAAGAGTCTTTTGACCAAGATAAAGTCTGCTTTTTAAGTAAAACGCTCACTAACATTTTAAAATATCGACCATTGATAAATAATGATGTACTATCTACAAAAATGCAATTTTACAGGAAAGTAAAATTAAAATAAAAAATGTTGTATGAAATATTTTTAAGTGATTTTCGTAACATCGAGCTTGTCTTTGGATATATTCGCGCCTATACACCCGGTGAACAATATTGAGTTATAATGTCTGTGCGCGTTTCATTAAAACATGATCATTTCGTCAAAAATTATGGAAACCGCCAAAATCTTAGTTAGGAGGTATTGGTTATTCCTAATCTATGTAATCATACATCCTTTTTTTAATTGGACTCCTATATTTAAAAAAAAACGTCCTACTCAGACACACACGCTACGGTGCAGTACGGTTAACCCGAGAAAGAATTGTTTTTTCATTTGTACTACCTGTAAATACAGAGACCTACACAGGTAAACCTATAAAGGTACATCGGAGTGGTGAACCTTCGCAGGTGACCGGAGAAAAATAAAAAAATATACATTCTTTCTCAGGTAAACTGTATTGTACCCTAGCGTGTGTGCAGATAGACCTCTCTGGTGTACCAGTCCAGTAAGCCATATATGCCCGGCTTGCGAGTGTGTAACCGTTTCGAAAAGTCGAGCAAAACCCGAAGGTAAGCTGTAAGCATATCTATTACTACAAGGTGGCGCAAAAGTAATGACCCGATGTTTTTTGGCTTTAATTTTTTTTATTGATAAAAATCTTCGGTTTTTCTTGTGGATTATATTAATTTGGTCCTTTAAATTTTTTATTATCAAGTCGAGAAAATGATATCGTGTAAATGGCCGCCCCGGGACGCCTAATCTCTCGTTTTGGCGATTTGCACTGGCCGGCAAGATCGCCTGATTTGACCGCTCCTGACTTCTTTTTGTGGGGTTTTTTGAAGTTACGGGTTTATGTCAACAAGCCGCAGACTCTTGAAGCCCTTAAAGAGAATATCCGCCACGAATGCGAGAACCTATCACCGGCCGTTCTGGCAAAAGTGATGGAAAATGCGATAAAACGGGCCCGTATGGTAATCAACTGTGGAGGCGGCCATTTACACGATATCATTTTCTCGACTTGATGATAAAAAATTTAAAGGACCAAATAAATTTAATCCACAAGAAGAACCGAAGTGTTTTATCAATAAAAAAAATTATAGCCAAAAAACATCGGGTCATTACTTTTGCGCCACCTGTTAGATGTCACGGCAAACATTTAATTTTGTCCCCATCAAATTCACAATATCGGTCCGGCCGCTCTCGAATTAGAACGCGTATGTGTGTGATTTTACAATGTTTACTTAACTTAACTGAATACTTCATATTTGATAGCACAGTTGCAGTTTTTCATTGTAAAACATAGACTTAAATTGTTGTTTCATTTAAAACTACCAGCCAAATGAAGATATCACGTAAATTTTGTGTAAAATCTCAAAATGTTTGTTTACACTAGAGATTGACAAAGCTTGATTTTTCTGTTTCGATTTTATTTTGTTCTGCGAAAACGTGCAGATTGTGTGGATGTGGCTATGAAACACGTAACCACGTCAAAAACATGGCGTACCCAAGTGTAATCCAGCTACTTTTAACGTCTGACCCTGAATTTATTAATTGTCAATGAGAAAGCAAATTATAATGGAAACTGTAGACATTTAAATTGAAAAGATAAATTGTGTGGTATAATAGGAATACGTGCTTTAGACACCTTTTCTCCCTTAGCTTCTCCTGTCAAAATAGTACACATCACTATGTGTCAATTCCTTAATATGGTACCATTGCATTGCATAATCTTGGTGCACCTGGATAAGTACCTTAACTAAGTAGTTAATTACTTTGTCGACGCTGAACTGAAATTGAACTTAAATATTCGAAGAAAGACGATAATATAGGGATCGATTTTTTTGAGATCAATCGTTATACCTACCATACGACCGTATCGCATCGCATATTAGGCAGATCGCATAAGAAAATCGTATTCTGTACATATACTTTCTTAAGTCTATAAACTGTAATGGTTGATTTGCTATCAGGTTGGTCGGCAACAGCTATGTGGCGACCGCTTTGTAATTTTAGTTGAAGGTAGTTATATTTTTGTGTTTGAAACTTTTTTTGATAGCTACACAGAAGTTCGATGACAAATGGTACTTGGAGATGTTTTTTTCGGTCGTTTATTAGTTATCTCATTACACTGTGCCTGCTGAACCTGCTGGATATTCCCACCACCCCACCGACCTTCAACGAAATTGTCAACGTGCTAAAGCAGTTGAAGGCAGGAAAAGCACCCGGGGTTGACAATATTCACGTGGACATGTTGAAAGCGGACCCCCCAACCTCTGCGTCGTTACTCTACCCCCTTTTATCCCGGATTTGGGAAACTGGACTTGTACCCGCTGAATGGAAACAAGGCCTTCTAGTGAAAGTTCCAAAGAAGGGGGATCTATCCGTATGCGACAACTGGCGCGGCATTACCTTGTTACCTGCTGCCGCAAAGGTACTAGCGAAGATACTGCTCAACCGCATAATGGAAAAAGTAACGGACACACTTCGTGACGAGCAAGCTGGATTCCGCCCTGGACGCTCTTGTGCTGACCACACCAATACGTTGCGCATCCTCATAGAACAAAGTGTCGAATGGCAATCCGAACTGTACCTCGTGTTTGTTGATTTTGAGAAAGCCTTCGACACTGTGAAGTGGAGCGCACTATGGTCTAGCCTAAAACGCAGAGGAATCCCAGCCAAGATCATCGCCATAATCCGCGCTCTGTACGAAGGCAGTACTTGCAGAGTGGTGCACGATAAGGAGTTGGGAGCACCCATCAGAATCAGCGCCGGTGTTAAACAGGGTTGCCTTCTGTCTCCTCTCTTGTTTATTCTTTTACTGGACGACATAATGCGTGAAGTGACATCATCCTCAAGAGGCATCAAATGGGGCTCGGGTATAATGGAAGACCTCGACTATGCCGACGACATCGTCCTGATTTCGCCTACTTTAGCCCAGTCGGAAGAGAAGCTAGAAGACCTTCGCGTGGCTTCAGAAAAAATGGGTCTGCGAATCAATAGGCGCAAAACCGTCGATATGAGGGTGAAGTCTGCAAACACCGACCCAATCGTGCTCCAGGGTGACAGCTTGCAGACGGTCACCCGGTTTGTCTACCTTGGAAGCACTATAACCAGTCATGGGGGAACAGACGAAGACATCGCAGCAAGAATAAACAGAGCGAAGGCAGCCTTTGCTCAGTTGAGACCGGTGTGGGAGTCCAAAGTCCTCAAGCGGCGCATCAAGATTTCCCTCTTCAATTCCATCGTCAAATCGGTTCTACTCTTCGGCTGTGAGACGTGGAGAGTGACAAAGGGTCTCACGAACAAATTACAAGTGTTCGTGAATAAATCCCTGAGGTCGATCCTCCGCGTATTCTGGCCGAACACGATACGGAACGAGGACCTATGGGCACAGTGCGGTCAAATCCCTATTGGGGAGGAGATTGCACAACGCAAATGGCGGTGGATTGGTCACACGATCCGAAGAGGGAAGTCCAACAAGGCGAGCATCGCGTTCGAGTGGCAGCCTGGGGGAGGTCGACGCAGACCTGGACGCCCCGTGCACACGTGGCGGCGCACCGTCGACGGCGAGCTGAGAGCGCGAGGGCTGAGCTGGTGCGATGCCAGAGCAGTCGCAGAGGACAGGACGGCGTGGCGCCATCTTGTAAAGTCCCTTTGTACCACTGGGGTACCATAGGACTTAAGTAAGTAAGTCATTACACTGTGACCAGTTGCCAGAAGATGGGAGAAGAAGCAAAAGATTTAAAAAATAATCTATTTTGTATGGAGAAGAAAATCTTCATTCTCATTTCCCCGCATTGTCGCCAAAGTAAAAGTTGTTGATATTGGCGAGCCCAACATCGTATCTAAGACGTTCCTTTTATACGAAGTTTAAGAGAAAATAAATTTTATAACGTACTCTTTTTACCTCAAGCAAGTGCCTCTGCCTACCCCGCTTTGGGATTAAAGGGCGTGAAGTGTATTTATTTTTGTTTTTTTTACCTGTTACTTACGTAAATCGGATAAAATATTTGTCAAATAATAACCTTAAAACTAATGATTCTAATAACTGTATGCTTAACTAAAACCTAACTTTATAGGAATATTACTACACAGCTAACTGCCTATTCACTTCTAAAGGTTTTACTCTCTTTGCACGCCTGGGCCTTCCCACCTTGGTATATCCATTGCGTTTTAGTACCTCTTGAACATGATGTAATTCGCTCTGTAAATGTTCAGGGTCGCAAAGATCATGTGGAAAAAAGATCGCCTTGTACAGCCGATGTCATCAGACGAGTGACTCTTTGAGGGTAGTTGCGGATTCGTCTCAAACCAGGGAACGTCGCAGCCCCCGCACTCCAGTCCACTCGTTACCGCGACGCATGCAACTGCGTCGAAACGTCGAGTAAAATAACAAAAGTAAGCTCGAACTTGTCTTTGATTATATTCGCGCCTATATATCCGGTGAACAATATAGAGTTATAATGTCTGTGCGCGTTTCATTAGAAAAGTATTATTACACGACGATATTAGATATATCGCGAAAACAAATAACGCTGCATGCAACCGTTCCGAAACCCCTCCGCATCGCTCGCAAGCCACGCCTCTCCTTGAGCGTCATGTTTTGCACATCATACGGCGCGGGTGAATTTTATATCGGAGTTATTTTAAAATTGTAATATCTTCTAAGATGCTCATTGAAATTAAGTGATGTCAAAGACAATTTTGTTCACAATTAAATACTTTTAAACAATAACACATTTATTTGGATAAAGATTAATATTTTTACGTTGATACAACTCATAGTAAATAAAGCATTAATTTTGACCAAATTTTATTGCCATAAAACGGCACTAGTGAGTTAATCTTAAAAGATAGACATATACTGTCGCGGACATTTTTTTAGATCATTTCAAGAGGAATTATTCTTTCATACATATATTTTTGGTATCTTACACCGTTTACGCAGCGCACGTAACGGAAGCCCTCAAGGAAGAATAATTTTCCCAGTTTTTTACATATTTTCCATTATATCTTCGCTCCAAATAGTTGCAGCGTGATGTTATATAGCCTATAACCTTCCTCGATAAATGATCTATTCAACACACAAATATTTTTTCAATTCGAACCAGTAGTTCCTGAGATTAGCGCGTTCAAACAAACAAACAAACAAACTCTTCAGCTTTATAATATTAGTATAGATTTTACATTCAACTGTCTAGGAATATTAAGCTTGATGTATCTTTGGAATTGCTATTTATTACAGAGGTAAATATTTTAAAATAATGAAATCTAATTTATATGTATAATTCGATTTCATAATCAAAGGTCGAGGATTGTGAAACGTCTTTATTTTTTAAAAAGGTATTCAATATACTACATAGTCAGAAAATTTTGACCGCATTATTTTGAAAGTCCTTAAAATTTAACTTAATATTTTGTTTTAATTATAACCTGATATTTGATTAAAAAGGGCGCATTTCTATTAGGTATTCCTTTGATCTGAGCGCCTTATTGTACTTTACTTCATTTATATAATAATATATTTTCTCCTGAGACGGGATTTAAATTTCCTCTCGAACCACGTTAAA
>SJJU01000610.1:0-29524 GCA_012932125.1 Conopomorpha cramerella | reverse complement strand
CTCATCACCTAAATACCTGCCAGCGGTGGGAATCGAACCCACGGCCCTATTGAGCAGAGGCAGACATGCTGTCCACTACACCAACGGGCCCGTCAATATATACATCTGTTATCATTTATTTAACATGTCAGTCAAAAGAAAGGAAATTGAAATTCAGTAGGTCTAACGTAGCCTCCATGGAGGTTAATCATAAAGATACGTGCGTAGGTAAAATCGTATTTATAGCGCCTAACCCAAGTATTTCCTCTTCACTAAGTGGTTTTCCAGACTGCAGCAACGCCAAGGTCTGTCTGGCGTTCTCCTGAACAGCCTCGTCCTCCACAGGCTCCTCGTCGTCGTCGGTAGGTGGCAATTGCTCTTCATCATCAACAGTCGGCATTGGTAGCAAAGCTTGCTCACCACGTTCCCAGTGGGATACCTTGAACGCCTATCACGCCAGAAGACACAAAGGTCAAGAAATGTTTCGAAATAGGTAGACACGAACTTAAATAATCAAGATAACAAACGCATTGAATGCTTTCCAATCGTTTATATAATACTAGTTTTACATGACTGTCTTAGTTTTCTCACGAAACTATCTACTTACTAAAGAAAACCGCATTAAAATCCGTTGCTTAGTTTTAAAGATCAAAGCAAACATAGGGACAGACAGCGGGAGGCGACTTTGTTTTGTTCTATGTATTGATCGGAGACCCTATTATGAACAACAACCACCAGGTTTATATTGAATATTATTTTTCAGTTGCGTACGATATGGATGTGGATGGAAATCCCTATTATACCGAAGTCTAATGTTTCTGTAGAGCATACTGAGGTGAAAATGCATCCGAAATAAAAAATCTACCTCTGAAAAAAAACAAGCTAATCTGTTTATTTAAGAGGTTGATTTCTTTTTCGTTTCGGAGCAATAACACCTACTCGCACCATATAATTCAAGAGTATTTCCACCGAATCACCAGAGAAAGTCTTATGAACTCCGGACGAAAAGGCAGAAGACATATAACTACAGATTGTGTAGTTGTACATCCATTATTTACACTTTTTTATCATTATGAACAAGCGTTTGACCACCATCCTGCCTGATGATAAGCAGCGATGTGGTCTACGACGGAGCACACTTGTTCATTAGGTAGGTACTTTTGCGTAATTGACGTAAATCAACTTAGATTGGTTTATCCGTACTTAGCGTACATTTAACCAGGTTATGAGGCTTTCACTAACAGTGTACTAGCGCTGTTCCAGGTAAATCGAACTCCAATACACTTGGGAACAATCATATTCCGCTTACCAAAAACTGTGCAACCCACTTACCAATTCATTTGCTATATCGTCGGCTACTGTTTCCGGAGACACGTAAACTAGGCCGTATAACTCACAAACTCGTTTCGAGACCGTTGTTTTACCAACCAACGGAGGGCCATATATTATCACCTAGAAAACACACCACAGTGAAACAAAAATGGCAGCAGCAGTTATGTTCGCTTGACCTATATTCGATTTGTGAAAAGTGAAACTATTTAAGAGTGTAAGTTTTTGGTAAAAGCATGAATCACAGTAACAAAGAACACCATTAGTTTGTTTTCGTGGTTAAATTTTAATAATGAAGCCTACGCAAAACTTAACAACATAACAACTTCAACCCACCTTACCTGGATCGTTACTTAAAGCGTGTTTCGACAACAAGTAGGTACGTACCTACACAATAAATCAACTACACAATTTTATGGACTTACTTTGAAGGATTTCAAAGCACGTTCTTTCTTAAACTGCTTTATGAGTAGCGGTACGTTTTCAGCAAACGGTAGCTCGGATGTCCATTGAAGTCCCATTGTTTCGACAATAAAGCTAGGTTCCATGCTAATATTAAGTGTCATAAGGTCGAATATCCTTTGCTAAAATGTTTAATAAGGTATGGTTAATAGAAGTAGTAAATCAGGTATGTACATGCCGTGGTTAAATAATTTTATGAATTAGATACTAACGTTAATATCTGGAATAAGAAACGCATCCTCCGGTGGGATACACTGGAACAAGCCTGAGCCGACGGCTCGGCCTAGTGGTTTTATGATCTGGGCACAGAAATACAAGGTAATAAATAATTTTGTAGAGTAAAAACAAAATGTATATACAAAAAAAAACATATACCAACCTCTCTTTGTTTAGTCAAATTCTGTTCGACAGCTATAATGTAGAGTTTCTTCGGAAAGTCCGTCACTAGATTATACACAATCCTAGAAAAGACAATGGTGTTGAATGAATGACTGTTATCGGTACCGTCGTACTTCAGATATTAGTAAAAATTTAGCTTACGAAGCCAAATCCACAACGTTGATTAGGGGAATGACATTGTTCCCTTTTCCTAGAATTGGCAGCGTGGGATCGCACTCCCAGGCCTTTTGGAACCAATAGAAGAGTACGTCTTGCTTACCGCCGTATGTAACTCCAGCGTTTACTACTATGGCACTGAAAAAAACGTTGTTGATAGGTACTTTGAATAAACAAAATCAATATGTTCAGTTGAAAAACAGTTTAGTTGAGCTAAGTAATATAATTACACTGATCATCATTCATATTACAGGACAGAACCTTAGGATCACAAGAACCCTTCGGCCACATTCAGCAAAATAAGGATTTAAGAGTCCTTCAATTACAAATTGTCTACTACTAGAGCTAGCAGAGCCTGATTAAACCTAAATGTCTGAAAATGTAGGTTTAATTTAATTTTTTTTTAAACGCATTGAACAAGTAAGCGTTTGAGATCTTGCCTGATGTTAAGATACGATACAATTAAATCCCATAGTCGGCTCCTCCTCCTTAGACCCACATCAGACACCTTCACCGTTAGCCCACGGTAAAGATACAAATTACCTTCTACCCACAATATCTTAAAAGTTTTTAAATCTGAGGGCGTAGAATGTGACAGAAAGTTTTATCTTTATATTAGGATGGTAAGAAAGATCATACATTTGTCACACGTGTTTTACAACTGTCCTAAAAATTTAGTTATTTAGGTTGATTACTGCTTTGGTAGCTATGTTAATATGATTAGGTTACGTACTGTTAATTAGCCATCACAAACAACTCGAAGTGTTTTTTTTATATAATAAAATCTCACGATGTTACAAACCCAATTTGTTGTCTATGTTTTCGAGCCAGCAATACGACTTCATTTTCAATATCGTAATGAATCTTGTAATTTGGATGAGGTTTACGTTTACGGAAGTCCATTTCTACAAATGCCATGTCAGGCGATTCCTGAAGAACACAAATTTCATTTTTAGAACATTATGAGCTTATAAAATTTGTTGTAACGAACTCTAAACAATTTTGGTGTGGTAAAATCACACAAAATTTGTTTGTCAGAAGCATTTTCTTACTGCATTTAGGATACATCATTTTATATTTGAGTTACGCTTATGAATTTTAATTACCTATACATATATACATAAGTATAAATAATACAGGAGGAGTGATAAGAACATTCCATACATAGTTCACGATCCTATGCAATGCACGGAATTAACCTTTAACAAAAGGGTATCCACTCTGTATTGAGATATAGTATGAATAGAATTCAACAGGGCGCCGGTACAAAAGTTCTAATAAGACTAGATGATATTGCAACAGAAAATTCAAAATAAACCTATTTATGAAACTACGTCAGTTAGTAGAGCCTGCGAGGCTGCTTGTAAGTGATATTTTTCACAGTGTACTGAAAAGTATTAAGCAATCGTGAGATTTATCTTTATCACAATACTCTCATGTGTATCGATACTTTGCTATTTTGACAGACAGCAGTTACCGTCTCTGTCGGCTCACCACTCCAGCTTCTACTTACGCCCCTGCTCACTGTTTACTTATAGCATCGGCGATAGAATACTAACCGGATCCAAAGGTTTTGTGCATGCCCAAGTCATGACAGTAGAGACAAGAATCAGATATCGTCTCGGGGTATCTACAGTGGTCGCACCGCCCACACTGCTGGCGTCGCCAGCGGCGGCGTCCGCTTCGGGCGGCGACGTCTTTACCAGAAGATCCTTCACCGCTGGTCAAAGATATAACCGTCTAATATAGTAGTAAGTGGGGATGAGTGAGACAGCTACTGTCACAGTAGCCTATGGTAATTGTCCACTTAAAATTCTTGTCGACTCAGAGCATGCACTGCCAGCGTGCCATCTGAACGGTGTGTGTTAGTTGTAAATTGCAAGTTCTCTCGGAATCACTGGTACTAATGAACTTAATAGTACTACCGGTAGAACAAACGACCGTTGACTTACCCTCGTAACACTATTGGACACGTTTAGCTGAGATTAAATACTTTTCTAAATCTATCGTGTATTTCAATTAGACATACGACTTATTCAAGAAACAAAACACCGTTTTATCTCTCCTGCTATTCTGATAGTGAAAGTGCACTGACTTATTTCCTCCATATACTGCGTGTAAAAGGACCCCGAGGAATGGTTTTAGAAACGTTGTTCGGTACGTCAATATGAACAACTTTTACTATGGCGACATTGTGCGGAAAAGAAAATAAACTTTTCATCTCCATACGAAATAGACAATTTTTTGGCTCGGGAGATGACATTTTGGTATGGAGATTGCAAAAAATATTTCATTTTGACGAGCCCAACAACCTAGTAATGCATTATAAAACATGAAGAGGTACAAAACATGAACCTCTTGCACATTTTTCAGTCTTTGTGAAAACAAATCCGAGAAAAGTAATATACTTACACTTCACGTAATCGGATGCGATCTTCAATTCCTCTTTGGAACAATTCGTGATGTCCAAGATAACGTATCCGCATGTCAGCATCTGGGCCAAGGCTTGGTCGTTGGGAATTATTCTTGCCACGTTTTCTATCTTATTTATACTTGGATCGGTAACAGTGCCTGATAAAAAAATACGGTCATAAGGCATTATAAACAAATAACGCTGGAACTAGACATAATAATACTTGTCATCAAATCGGAAACTACTTTTTTACCATTCATGGTGGCCGATTGTTGCAGTCTAGTTGTAGTCTAGACCTATCTAACTATATCTGATTTACTTTTAGTGTTAGTGTTATTTACGTATGATTGATAACGACTATCATTTCTGTACCTAGTCCTAAATCCTACGTAGAGGCTAATTGGTTCTAAATAGGTAACATTTAGTTCCCTACTATCGGAGCTTTAGATGAAGATATCCATAAGATGAAGGAAATAATTGGAAAGAAAAAGCCTTACCCCGAAGCTACAAAATAGGCATAATTCAATCTATCGTATGAATGGAATTAATGAAAGGGAGTTGAGACGTTGAACTCACCAATAATTTCATACATTGGTTCAGGAGGCGGCGGTAGAACTTCCATGTGTTCGCCAATCACAGTCTGTGAGGTTGCTCTTGTTGACCCCACGTTCCCTTCCAGTACCTTTGATATTTGACGCAAATAGTACCCACCATGGTACGAGTCTACATTGTTTATGAAATATCGTTTGGAAGAAAACTGATTAGTATACGTATTAGAACTAATTCCGGACATTTTTGGAAATTATTCTTGTTCAATGTCGAGGTTGTTTACTCAATAATCGAAGTACCACAAAGTAAACAAAAAAGTCAAACATGAAATAAACAAAGAGTGTCAATCAATCAATAACCAGTTGGCTGTCAACAAAGATGCCAGATGACAAATAGTGTCATATATTACTCATCGTAAAAAGTACTCATCGTAAAAGTAAGGGAACTTATCGAAAAAGTTCTCTTGGGTGATTCAAAGTACGTAATTATGTAAAATGATCGACCATAATAACCACAATAAACATTGTACATCAAAACACTTCTGGTATCCAGATGAATCTGGGAATGGGCGTGGCCAAATCGATCATTGGCTCATTTGAGGTCGGCTGTCATTCATACACTTGACGTTATGCTTGAACTAGGACATGAATTACCAGAACAGTTTCGCTGCCATGAGGTGTCTAGCTGTAATGTCGATAGTGAAATTATACAGAACGTGGGGTTTGACACATAAGCTGTTTATCCGAAATTCAGCCATTCGAAACGATGTTAATTTGGCATTTTTAAACTCATTTTCCTCTATGACATAGAGGTCATTGCCAGTTTCTGTGTCGATTGACAATCAAAATACGGATCAGGAATAGGAATGTGAATGTTGATGTCAATCCGAATATTGATTGAAGTTGTTGCAAGAAGTTTCGGTTATAGATCATTGACAATCATCGTATCGTCGTCTTTTGATAAAATTGCACACTAAATATAAAGAAATAAAAATTATGAAAAGTAAAACAATTACCAATAATGTCATGTGTATATTTTAGAACAAATAAAATAGGCACAATGTTATTACTTGTACATATGTATCAAGTAATTTATTATTAGTGTATGTAAGTAGTACAGTAAGTATCAGTGTTAACTGGTATACTGTATTATCTATAGATAACACATATAATAGTTATGGACAATTTTCAGAACGTCGTCGTACCTATTTAATGGATAGAACAAAGCCAATTCGTTGAGAATAATGTTATAAGTAAATGATCTACTAATAGGTACATATAAAAGACAGTTTTGAAAATTGTACCACTTACAGATTTTAAGGCATAATACTATTTTATAATATTACGATCTAATTGTGAGAAATATAATATGTATGAACCGTAAAACTAATAACATTGTAGTAATACAGGCTAGACCGATGACTCTGTCACGCCAATCTCCTGACTGATGATGATATTGCAGAGAAAGCTTATATTGTGATACTTGTAGATAACGTATGTAAGTAAGTACAAATATTGTTAGTAAGTACAAAGTGTCCTAATCCTAGCTTCGTTCAATTCTGACACTAAGTGTAAATAAGTCTTATTACAACTAGAAGAATATTATATGCCTTAAGTAGAAAATCTTTTTAAAAGTATACTTTCACTATTATTTATATAAGTAGGTATAAATATATCTTTAATGCTACGGTATAGAGATATATGGTACTTATACATATTAAACGGGACTGGGATACAATGCATTTAAGAAACGTCCACGTAGTTCACGAAAGATTGTAGATCACTCACACTTATTTTATACAATAGCCATACCACGGCGGTGTTATCCGCAATTTGTCCCGTTCCCGTGGAAATTTCGTGATAAATTATAGCCTATGCGTTAATCTAGGGTGCCAGATAATTCCGACTTTTAGATGTGAAGAATTAACAAACATACACACTCTTTCGCATTTACGTGATTACTGTTATAAAGAGAGGGGACCTGTAATACCGTATAAGCCACGGTATAACAATATCTTAATTAATAAACTCTCCCACAATAATTAATATACATAGTACACCATTAAAGGTATAAAGTCAAAGTTCACTTCGTAATTCTAACTTGTTTTTTCCGCTAGTAACAT
Source organism: Conopomorpha cramerella (assembly GCA_012932125.1). Taxonomy (NCBI): domain Eukaryota; kingdom Metazoa; phylum Arthropoda; class Insecta; order Lepidoptera; family Gracillariidae; genus Conopomorpha; species Conopomorpha cramerella. The sequence continues at coordinate 22,115 of SJJU01000610.1, read as the reverse complement.
ATAACCCAAATAACTTAAATAACGTACCTAATGGACGTTTATGTATATGCTGTTTATATATTTTGTGTTTGCGAGTGACGAACACGTTATCGTGAACTTCGCTGACATTTATATTAAAAGTACTTTTACTTTTGTTTCGTCGTATATCTTATGCTACAAACATTGTATCAACCAGTGAGAGCTTACTGCCGGATTGTTACAGTTCTCAAACACCATAGGAATGTCATTGTTACTTAATTCTACTTTGTTAACTAGAGATAAGTTACAATTAGTCATTGAGTAATTAAGGCCACACAGGTTGAGTAATTCCCACCATCTCGTTTATGTAACAATCGTGTATAACTATGGCACACATTGTTCTATACCAGTTTGTATTTCTTTAATACTGATTCAAATGCACTTCGCAGATTGTACTCGTCAAAATAATAGAGACATGGACATGTCGAATTGTTAACAATATTGTTATGGACGGCTCGACTTATCACAAATACAGTCTTATATTGATAAAATGGAATGGTCAAATCTTGGCCTAATTACAAAAAATGCAACGATATGAAACCAATATCCATCTCAATTTATGTTTTTTTAAAAACTTAAGAGAAATGGGTAGGTCGAATATTTTACCTTTTAGCACCAATAATGTATAACTACGGCCACGCCTAAATACGTATTTTAACGACCCGCAATTAAGTATGCATACGCAGTATGTTTGTGAATAAAACCAGTTATTCACCGAGTCTAACGCGTAAATTTGTCAACAATATTAGTAAAAATATCCACGATAATTGATGCACCTGAAATCGTTTTTTTTATATCTACACTTTATAATTATAGGTACATAATTATTACATGGGGAATCAAAACACTACCTTCATCATAAAATAACACAGTGTAAAGTACTTTAAAATATCTTATAGTTATCTCTAGATCACGCAAGGCACATGGTCATTCATGTCATGTAAAATATTGTCATGTCACGATCTCGAACTTCAGAGCTGTGTTGTAATAACAGATTTACGGTGTATAATATTGATCACTTTCTCGGTAATGCCAGAGGGAGAACTAGGCTCGGAGCTTACGAGCCACGGCGACAACGAAGATATTGGCTGGGATTTGGGAGTTTCTATAGTCCTTTCAACGGGTTTCGGCGAAGAGACTTCTTGTGCCGCTGCTGCTGGTGGCTCCACGACAACAATTGATACATATTGAGAATTAGTGGGAATAGTCAGGGGTTCATTCAGAATTTTGGGCGACGGTGACGACGGTACGGAAACATTTACGCTTGTCGCCTCGTTGACAATCTTCACTTCATTTTCCCGAGCCTTTAAGATATTATTGCATTTGAGTTTTCCGGGAGGTAATGCTTTAGTAGACGGTAGATAGCACTTCGTTTGATTGTTTGGCACGTCTTTCTCTCCAGGGGAATCCAATTGGTCTCTCTTAACTTCATTTTTGGAATCGTCATTGTTAAGTTTTTCTTTTACAAGACTCATAAGAAGATCGTTCAAGGGGTTAGATTCAGTTACTGGTGAGCAATTCACACATGATTTATTGATAACATTTTGAGCAAGATTGTTGGTTTTGACTTCCTCTATCGGCTTTTCTGGAGTAATTGTTGATTTGCTGGTACTAGCTTCATCAGTTCTAGAGAGAGAATCATTAAGAACTTCAGTATTTTTAGAGGAATTACTGTCAACGTCTGATTTCTTAGATAGAGTTTCGACTAGGGACTTTTGAGATTTCGCACTACTTTTTCTTGATAAATTATCAATGCTAGTGTCCACAATAAGAGATGTTGTTTCAGTGACAGCTGAAGCTTCAGGAGCAGTTTCTGTTGCCGACGATTCCGCTGGTTTCGAACTTTGTTTTTCTCTTTCTCTGAGGACATGACTTTGCCTTCTAGCAAATCTCTGACTCGGCCGTCTCTCAAATTGAACGGTACGACGAGCGCGACTTTGCTGTGTTGTTTGATATTCCGTTTTACCAGAGTATTGAAATCTAGATCCCATCCTAAAGAAGTTTTGCCTTGCTGATGGACCTTTTACGGGTGCCCGTAAGCGGAAGAAAGTATGATGCTCTACAGCACATTTCCAAAGATGTTTACAAGCTTTCTCATTATGCAGCCTAAACACAAATGTGTGTTCTTGCTCACGACCCTGATCGTCATCCTCCACAACTACTAATGTCAATTTCTTTTTCTTGAAATCTAATTTGCTAATTTTGGGCCAGAAAAACAAACCAATTTTTTGTGGCCCTTCAAAAACCAGTATTCCAGTGGGAGTCAACCCTAAATGATATTCACATGCATCTTTTCCTAATACAATATGCATGTCCACACCATACATTTCTAGCCATTTGGCTTTATTCAAATAGCTAACTTCAGCTTGAGCTGGAGTGAGCCCTTTGTACTTTTTATATTCCTCTAGAATTTCTATTTCCATTTCCTCAGTTTGATTTGGCACAAATCTGAATTCAGATACTGTTGCTGGAGTATGTATATTTTCATCATAATCTCCAAGTTCTGATTGCAATGTTAAAGCTGCTAGTTCAAGAGCTGTAGAATGTGGGCACTCCAATTTACTTTCAAGGAGATCTTTTTTAAGTTGCAAAAAGAACTGATACCGAGTCAACTCCTCACGCAAGTTATTTGGTTCAGAAGAATAAAACTTCACCTTTAACCTCAGTGTATATGGTGGTCCAATCTTTACTTGCTTTTTAATGGTTTTGGTTGGGTCTAACCAGTGTTTCACATTATTTGTATCAGTAAATTGCAGACCAAAATAATCTTTCTCAATCAAGTCTAACGAGTAGAACACCTGTTCATAAAGTTCATTAGCTACAGCCTTTTTAGGTAGATTAATGGATAAATCTGTATCATCTAGAAGTATCACTTTGCACTGGATTAGATTTTTGTTTACAGAACTTTTCTGACCTTGGTTGTTGCGGTTCTTGCTTGAAGAACGACCCCTCCGACTCAGGAACCGCAGCATTTTGTGGTGTTACCTTTAGAAAAAATATAATATAAATATTATTAACACTTGCACTTGGTTTCTTAAACCATCAAGTGAAGGTTTAGACTTCAATAACAATTAAAATTAAAATGTTTCAATGGTTGTATATGTATTTACTTTGTTACTCTTTCACTCAAATACTACTCTAAATAGATATTAATGAATCTTGATAACAATACAGGTTATATGACATATAGGATATATTATATTTTATGAATTGAACTGAATTTCTAACCAGAACAGGACAAATTTATTTGTTGTAAAATTACATAAGCAGGTTGCTAGGCAACAATACCAGAAATAAGGCCCGATAACAATGGACTCTAGTGCTGTGTGAATAATTGAAATTACATAAATTAAATTGCAGGGTATATGGGTGGGCAAGGTGTTCATGTGAAGGGAGCTACTCTCATACTAGAATAGGATGAAGAAATAAACATAATTATAAAAATCTGTGTTGCACTAACCTTAGAGTAAATGTATTTGTCTTGGAACCAATGCCTGGTTTCCCTTCTAATCCCTAATGCAGATTACATTGCTCTTACATTAAAACGAAAAATTCAACAGAAAAGCTGTATAAAAATATAACAACCATACCAACCACCAGGTTATTTTGATCATAAACCCTATAAAATTTAAACCAGTGTGGATATTTGGAAAACATCAACAAAATATAAAATAACTTTTTCATAACATGAAAAGTGGATACTCAGTTTCAAAACATACATCCTAGGAAAGCTGGATACTCATTGCTGCCATCAATAGGAGAAAGGGCACAATTAATTGTTGGATTTAGATGAAGAACTACCCCTAAGTTGGCAAGTAACTAATAAAGTAAATAAGCACATATTTCCCTGAACATATTATTGTGATGTATCTTTTCTTCATATAATCCGATTATCCATCTAAGATGTCCAGGGTGGATGACCAGATTAAGCCAATATACAAATTCTAGGTTTCATTAGTCTGCTATTATGAAGTATAATAACATTGAACCTAATATTAATAATAATAAATACCTGCAATCTATAACATAAGCTGCATCATACATTGGAATTCGCTCGTGAGATGTTACTCAGTTTACTTTAGGTCATTGCCAAATTGTCAAGTTCGTATCTGGGCCAAAGGAAAGTAAACTTTGCATTGATACCTATTGTAACTATATATCTCACACATCCCCTTTTGTTCTCTTAGGTACGTACATAAGTATTAGTAGTGAGGCCGAGCTATGATTATGTACATAATAATCATATTACGGACAACTTATTTAGTTTAGCTGCAGCCATAGAAATGTAGGTCTACAAAACTACTATCACCATCACAAAAACCTTGTTCGTAGTTCGAAGGTTTATGACAGTGGTATTTATTATTGCGCTACCTAAAATACACTCCAAGTATAAATTAAGACATACCTTATTGTCGGCGTAGGTAAATTGCTTCAGAAACACTATTTTTTTCGCAAACACAAACTACAAGTCACAGCAACACAACATACCTATTATTGAACGTGAACGAATGACAAAAGACTAAATGATCGAATGAAATCTACCAGAGTGCAAACGTAGGAAGGAGTTTCCTTGAACAAAAAAAAAAAAAGTTTTTTGTACATCTACTAGATGGCGCTCCGATAGAGAAGCATTTTTATTTATAGTTGGGCTCATCTAATAAGTGTTTTCTGACAGGTCGGCTGACGTGTTTGATAGTGTTGTATTGACAACATTCGATTGCGTGAGAATTGATGTATGTGTGTATTGATCTATATATGTTTCGATTGAAGTCGTCATAAATATGTTTTAGCTGTGATATTCTGTGGTAATACCATAGAAGCATTCAATTCATCAAAATAGACTGGACTACTACCGGTACTTACTAGGTAGTAAGCTGTATTTTAGTATTTCAGTAATCGTTAGATAACTGTATCTACCTAAATACACCGAATACATCGAAATAAAACAAGAACATAAGGTACCTACGTAGTAGGTAATAAATAACACTGGTCAACACAGGTTTTGTTTCCTTTAATATTTTTTCTGTTATTGGTTATTTCTATGTCTCTGACTATGAAAAAAATACTGGGAGATTGCTAACAGCTTTACTTTATAAAATATACAGTTTTATTATTTTAACCAAAAAAATACAAAAAAATTATGTATTAAGTTAACAAAATTTCTATTGAACACTATCAAATGATCTTTTATAAGATTTTCTGGAATTAACGAGTTAAGGTAGATCTCGTTGCAAACTCCAGCAGTAATTCAAATCTCTTACTAAGTCATTTAATTGATGATTCACGATGTATGATGATTGATAAATGATGTCTGTCTTCTTTACTGACTGACAATTATTTTCTTGTTTGACGTGCAAAACACTCTTTTATTCTACCACACTTACATTCGATTCAATAAGCACGTGTCCAAAATCGAAACGATTTAACTTGATAAATCAAAAAATCCCAGCACTAGATTATTTATGAAAAAGAAATACAAAGGAATAGAATGTTCAGTGCTGTTACCGGCATACATTTTAAGGTTAATTGTTTCCGTTCTAAAAATATTCCATGTTCTTCATGGTCGTTCTCAATGTGTCAGAAATCACTTATTAGATGAGCCCAACTATAGGTTTCTATTTTCTCAAAATATTACGCTACGGTGATCTATGTCGATCGTCAATCAAACTCTTCTTACAACGACTTCAAACAATATTAAAGAAGTGTCAGTCGTAAAAACACATTGATGTACGTACAATGGTGGTTTGGTGTTTTGTCTGACTTCCTACCTTCTCTTTTTTCCGGGATCTTTCCTCCCCCCGCCCCTCCTCTTGCACTCTGGAAAATTTAACAATTATATTTCGACGGGTGTTAACCTGATACGTCCAGTGCTGTTTATTTCTGTTTGAATTATTGGAACAGTATCGAACTGAACGATACTGATCCTCTTCTGAACTTGAAATCTTCCTTAAGAGATTTGTTACTAAGAAAGTATTTTATTTTTGCTTGGTGTGTAGCAGTTTTCATTGAAATTGATGCAAAAAGTTTCGGTCAAAGAGGATGTGATTGTTAATAGACATATAACAGTAATACTCGTTATATCGTAGCGTCATCTTTTTGAAGAATATTAATAGTTGTAGCTTCAATAGGTGTCACCCGTTATCGTTTTAATTACTTACTATGCATTGTAACTGTTACACACCAAGCAAAAATAAACTTATTTCTTAATAAAAAATCTAACAACTAAGATTCCGAGTTGGGATAACGATACAGTTCTAATCAAATGCAGTCACAAACAATACGGCCTGTCAATTTAATCGTCAAACAGGAATGATTTTTGCCGTAGTATTGGCTATGTGCAAAGCGAGTCGTGGCAGAGAGATAACGACCGCAGTGCACAACACGGCAGAAATCGGAAACAAATGCGGATTATCAGCTGTCAAGTGCTGATTGCAGTACAAAATCAAAGCAAAGAAATGGGCCATGACTGTTGTTGCGTGTTAAATTTTAACGTGTTGCGTTCTTACATGTTCGGCTAATACTAATTTATTGCATTTTATCTCAGTTTGTGGTTGGAAACTAATATTATGTGTAATAGTTTCAACCCGGTTTTTATTATTATATACATTTTACAAACTATTGAATAAATTTCACTTATATAATATTGTTAACAATACTATTTTAATCTTTGGTTTTATTTATATTTGCAAAGAAAACTTTATTTAACAGCTTCCGCAAATGTTGTAAACGCTACGCGTCGCCACCGTCGCGCACATAGTCAATAGTTCTCGTTCGCTTGTTCATCTTTATTATCTGTGGAATCAGAGTAATTACCACTGTACTCACTCTCAGTATTCTGTTCAGTTTTACCTGATACTGACATTAAATTCATTCGTTCTTTACTCTGGTGATGTGTGCTGGCTGTTTGTTAGCGATTTGTAGAATTTAGATTTTATTATTCCCTGAAATATATTGTAAATTAACGCCACGGTAAGTCATATTTAGTGACAATTTCTCGTTTATTTAATGACTGAGCTGTATTCCATATCAAGCCTTTCTGTGTACAAATGTATAACCTTAAAATTATCCAAATTTGATTGTGTGTTACAAGATGCCAGTAGCTGATGATATACAGTCTTCGTGGGCTGATGAAGTCGAAATCGATCAGGGGGCACTGCCAGCACCATCGGAAGTTGTTGAGAATGGTTTGAAAATTGTAACCGAATACAAATACGACAATGACAACAAGAAAGTTAAAATTGTTCGCACTTACAAAATTGAGAAACGCATTGTATCTAAGGTAAGATATTCTGCATTAGATACCTCATAGCTTACGCCATAGTTAGTTGGGATCTTTATGTTTTTACAATTTCATTAGAGGAGTTTTTTTACGTTGAAAGTTTTATGGATTTTAGATATCTAACATCTGCATGTTGAGTGCAGGACATTATAAACTGATAAGTTAACTTTTAAAAGAAAAAAATACAACCCAATTAAATTAATTTAAAAAAATTCGCTCAGCACTTATTGTTATTCACTGTTACACATTAAAATAGTCCCAGTATAGTAAACTATTGATTCAGGTAAGTTGTTGAGTGTGCAGTACCTATATAGATATATACAGTGGATTTCGGGTATAACGACGATGAAGGGACCACTCAATTTTCGTTGTTTTATCCAGAAGTCGTTACAGGCAAAGGTAAAGAGATAGACTAATTTTGTAACTGAACCATAAATTTAACTCCGAAACGTACACCCATCCCTACCTACGTAGCTTATATCTATAAACAAAAGGTAACAGTCTCCACACTTGTTGACCATCTGTGTGGATGTAAACAAAAGATAAGAAATCTTTGTATTTTTGCCGGCCGAATCCGGTCGCAATATCTGCATGGGATTTCCAGGAATTTGTTATAAAAGACTCATTAAAAACAGTTGTTACATGATGTCGGCGTTACATCCAAATTCGCTATAGCCACATGATTTTTGTACTAAAGTATGCATCAAATTCAAGGGACTTCGATTTAATGTCGCTATAGGTAAATGGTTGCTACAACTAAGGTCGTAATAAATGAGATCCACTGTACTTTAGGACAAACAGAAAGCTCATTTTGCATAATGACATTATCATAAAATTAATTGTGGTGTCTATTTTCAACAATAGGTGGTTATGGCTTAACAAGCATGTAATTTGATTATTTCAGAGCATTGCGAAGAGAAAAACATGGCACAAGTTTGGAGATTCAGCAAATGATAAACCAGGACCTAATCCTGCAACTACCATGGTATCAGAAGATGTGTTCATGCAGTTCATTTCCAGTAAGGAGGAGGCACAACGCCCTGATGATGCTGATGGTCTTGAAGTTCTAAAGGTTGATATGCACTTTATTTATAAACCCACATAAAGTCACTTTACATTATTGTATACTAGCTTTCCGCCTGTGGCTTCGCCCGCATGGACTTCGGTTATATTGCGCAATGTAATATATAAAAGAATAATTTTTGTTTTCCCTCAGGCTATCAATTTTTCCGGGATAAAAAGTACCCTATTATTTAAAACAAACTTCTAACAAAGCAAACAGTTGAGTAGTTATGGTGTGAAAGCGGAACAAACCAGGGACCGGATAACCGCAAAATAAGGGTTTTCTAAAATATCGGTACGGTTACATACCGGTAACGCGAGGCACAACGCGATACGGTTAAGGTATAAAATTATACTGTTTCGCGAAATAGCGGTATGGTTTATCGTAACAAAATGAGTCGTAACGGTTGTATACCGAAATAATATCGGTATGACTTTCGGATAGGCTCGGAACACGAATTGGCTCGGGGTGGGGTGGGTGACGCTTGCCTGACGCGCGAGTCCTGTTACCGCCCGCGCGCCCCGCCCTACCTAGCCGAAGACGCCTGCTATCGCTCTGTACCGTATACCGTTTACGAATAACGGTATAAAATGTCCGGCTACGAATTTCGGTATAAAAAGGCCTAACCGGTATAATACCCTTATTCTTCTACCGGTATCAAGTCCCTGGAACAAACAAACTCACTTTTCCATTTATAGTATTAAGTAAGATTAGTTCAATAAGAATGTAGCAAAACAATGGTAATGGGCGAAATATTGTATAGTTGATTACAGAGATACATACTTTCCAATACATAGAAAATATTCCTCACCTATGATCATGCTTTAATGATTAAAATATTTCTGAAAACATTTTTACATTAAATCATCTTTTCAGCAAACAACAAGTGTGGTTAAATGCCGAACATGCCAAGGTGATCACTGGACTACAAGTTGTCCCTTCAAACACACTCAACTGGCTCAGACCAAGGCCAGTGAAGCTGCTAAAGCTGCTGGTAAGTTACTCATTTGAACTTTTATTTAATTTATACTTTAGTCTCTAGCCACACATGTGGTGCTGCTTATACTCTGATAATAAACAATTGATGCTTGATTATTGCTGGTGATTTAGTTACCACATTCACTCTCAAATATAAACTATACTGACATAATAAGCTATTTTGTTGTCTATCCTAACATCAATCCAATAGAATTGTCCATTCTCATAGATATAACAGTATATGTCAAACATACTTATGTTTCAGGAGTTTTGCGTGGGAAGCAATGAGATGCTTCTTTATTTCCCATTTTCAAAATTATTTTTTTTGCTATGATGAAAAATAATGTAGAGATGTAAAGGAGAGGACTCCTATTTGATCAATTTGTTATTCCCGTGTACTGTTCCATGCATGTGCTGGTCCACCCTCAGGTTTTAATGCGATTTTGACACAACTTTGACAATTGACGTCTTTATCTTTATCTATAGACTGAAAATGACACCAACTACCTATATAATATTGTACATGAAGAGATAATACTTGACTTGCAAATGGGTCAAAGTTTGAGTCCACATGAAAAGGAAAAGAAAAGTATGTTTCAATATAGTTCATGCTATTGTTCTGCTCAGTAGACCATGATTAGATAAGTTACCATCTCTTAGAAGTGTTAGAAGGTACACAACTACACACACATGGTATACAGAGATCAATTTTTAAAAATGTTTGTTATAATCATTTGGCACTATAACCTCTGAAAGTGACAGTCCAAAAGTGACCTCAACTTGTATCATTAAATAGCACTTAAAGAGATATTACGAAGTTTAAGACAGCTATGCATGGGGATAATTTTGAGAACCCACTCACATGGTACGGCAATTGGTAGACCAGTAACGGGTAAACATTATCCAGAGGTGCTTCTGGTACATTATATACTATGGTGCATTAAGGGAGCACAGCAGACACTCTTTTGCTGCTCCTCCTCCCTCCTAAGTTTCGGACGTTTATATAAGACCTACTAACTATGAAAATCTCGTACACCAGATGCGAAGTCGTCGACGACAAACAAGTACGTTGCTCCGTACCTGCGTGACGGTGGCGCCGGACGTGGTGCGGGCGCTCCGCCGGCACAGCGCCGCGACGACGTCGCCGCAATTCGTATATCCAACCTAAGTAACTTTGCAGTCGAAATGGACTTGGAGGATCTCGTCAAGGGTTTCGGCCCTGTACAGAAGCTTTACCTGGCTAAGGAGAAGGTATGTGGTAACCTCTTGGCAATAGCCATATTGGCACTTTTACACAACGTAATGGTAAACCTATAGACCGTTATAGGTTCTTTTTGAATGCAGCTGTCTTCACAGTGCTTTACTTCACAATAACAACCATATTATGTTATGTTGCACATGTCACAGATGCTGGGAATTAATCATTGACCATTGGGTTACTAATTAATCAAGTGTTTTACTCCTTGGCTATGTGTTGCTCTTTTACCCTACAACTTGTTAATTGTTTTGTCCTTTTCTATATGTATTTTGATATTTCCAAATTATAAAACATTATGTTACTTTCACAATATAGAAAGAACTTTTGTTATTTTTAAGGGGATTGATATGTATGCATGTACTGAACACATTTATACACTACCTGTACCGCGCGGTGTTAGTAGCATTTTTTTTTTCGTTCCTTCGTCAAGTAGCTTTTATTCGTCACAAACATCCATCCATACATACATACAATGGGGATTGTTCACATTTTTTAAGTGGTGTTTTTTACAGTGTTTTCTGAAAATATAGACCATTTTAAGAAACTAATTTGAATATTTTTGTATAAAATTGTCTAATTACATTTTAATTAATTTTTAAAGCTTAGACCGGAAATACGTCATCATTGCGTTGAAAGAACATCGTCATCGTAGCCAGAAAAAAATAACATGATTGACACATCTATAAAATGACAGTGACTGTCAACCTACATAATATTACGTAAACAAGAACCGAATAAAATAGGTAGGTTTTCAAAATGTTTGCAGTTTGTTTTGTTACTCCCTTCTGTCACAGCTGTCACACGACAAACTTCAATCAGACTTGGCACTTCAGTTACTTTTTTTGCTTTGGAATACATTCCTATGGGCTGAGCTATGACGTCGTAGTCTTCAAATAAAAGTTTAACTTAAAAGTTGAAAATAATTTCAATCCATGAAGATTTTGTAAATCTGATTCTTGATAATGGTTAATTAAGGCTATTCCTCGAAATGGTTTTCGAATTGGACATCTTGAGAAAATTATGAACAATCCCCATTCTTTCCTCTTTATAATATTACAACAAATTATGCATTAATTTCTACCAAATTTGATTACCGTAAAAAACGGTTCTAGTAAATTAATCTTAAAAGATAGACATACTGTCTGAAACAATTCTTTCATACATATATTTTTGATATCTTGAACCGTTTTCGCAGCGTACGCAACGGAAGCCATCAAAGATGAATAAATTTCTCCGTGTTTCTCACATTTTCCATTATTTCAGTTGCAGTGTGATGTTATATAGCTTAAGGCCTACCTCGGTAAATGGTCGATAAAACACAAAAATATTTTTTCAATTCGAACCAGTAGTTCCTGAGATTAGCGCGTTAAAACAAACTCTTCAGCTTTATAATATCTCGATGTCAGAAACATAAGGTAACACATCCGGTGTTGTAACAAAATGACACATCCGACCTTATGCTTCCGAACGTCGAGATATTAGTATAGATTTAAACTGGTTATTATTTCAGAGCTAGTATAGATTTAAACTGGTTATTATTCATTCTTTGTTATTATTTCAGAGCACTGGCCACTGCAAGGGCTTCGCCTACGTGCATTTCCGCTTCCGGGCTGATGCTGCTAAAGCTATTCAGGCTTTGAATGGACATGGTTATGATCATTTGATTTTGAACGTTGAGTGGTCGAAACCCCCACAGAACAACTAATTCACAATAATTCCAATGATCTATACATTATATTGTCTGTAATACAGTATGACATAAAGTAAATCTTTGTTGTAATTGTCACATCATCCATTTTTATAGGAAAAATATTCATGGTGCATATACATTTCTGATTTCTAGTTTTCTTAAAACATTAATTATCCTGCTCTACTTTAAGTCAAACTGTTACAAATTTTTGAATAAATGTGTTAAAATCAAATTGTTGTTTAATTCAAGATATACTTGTCTAGCTAACTAACTAACTAACCCATTAACTCTAATGTGGATGTGAAATAATGAACTAGGATAGTTTGCTCGAAGTTGAGGCTAACTGTAGGATATTGGGGATGAGAGTCCTATCCCAAACTTTCCCTTGGGCGACTGGGTAACCAAAATTTACCCCTTAAAAATAAAAAATGTTATAAATTCGCAGATTACTTGTAAATATCTTGCTGACATTAGTTAGGTACCTAGGTATTGTAGGATCGATTTAATTTTTCCATAGTATTGTACATTCCCGCCGGATCGTTCTCGCCTCTTCGAGCGCGTGGCCAATCCATCTCCACTTGCGCAGTGCGATTTCTTCGCCTATCGGTATTTGTTGGCATTTGGTCCATAGCTCCGTATTCGTAATCGTGTTCGGCCAGAAAATTCGCAGAATAGCTCTGAGTGACTTATTTACAAAGACTTGTAATTTGCTCATAATATATCTTTGGTCACTTTCCACGATTCACAGACAAACAACAGCACAGACTTGACTAAGTACTCGAAGAGAGTTTTATGCGACGGGAATGTTTGACTTCCAGACTGGCCGGAGTTGGGTGAATGCTGCTTGTGCCTTCTTTATTCTTGAGTCGATGTCGCGTTCTGCACCGCCGGTTGTTAGGATTCTATCAAGAGAGCAGAACAAAACTATTTTTTGGAGGAGACTCATGTTGACAGTTTTTAGGGTAAGTACCTACTGATACGCAATCTAATTTGAATTGCTGCATCTCGGAGTGCTGACAGTTTACTCCTCAATTGGTCTATCGCTAGCGAAATCAATACAATGTCGTCTGCGTAGTCCAGGTCCTCTAAAGTCCCACCAGGCCATGGCAATCCTCTAGCCTGTTTTACAACATCCCTCATGACGTCATCGAGCAGAATAATGAACAGCAATGGAGACAGAAGGCACCCCTTCTTAATGCCCGCAGTGTTAAAAATAGGTGAGCTAAGCGCACGTCCATGTACCGCACTCTTAGAAAGTAACTGCAGACTTTCTAAGAGGGCCTTGATGAGCCGAATCATTTTTGACAGCACTCCTCTACAACTCCGGCTTAAGCACAGAGCATTCCAGTACACGGTGTCAAAGTCCACAAAGGCCAGATATACTTCAGACTGCCACTCAACACACTGCTCGATTATGATGCGCAAGGTATTCACGTGGTCAGAGCAGGATCGTCCAGGGCGGAAACCGGCCTGCTCCAGTCGCAGTTGATTAACTTCACTAACACTTTTGCTGTGGTAGTAGTGTTCTGTGCTTTTGCTTAGTTATCCCGCGCCATTTGTCGCACTCTGACAGGTCACCCTTTTTGGGCACTTTCACGAGAAATCCCTCTTTCCAATAAGTGCAATACAATAAAAAAACAATCCACATATGGATGGTTTTGCTGATCAACAAATTGTGACTTAGTGGTATGCCTTTATGCCTGCACTTGCGTGAACAATAAATTGGTGCCATGGTTAACTTACCTCTTTCCCAGACAGTGATCGGCTATAGGCGTCATAACAATAAACAATCTATGTGTCTATTTTACTGGCCTTCAAATGTTAATAAACAACAAAAATACTTATTTAAATTACACTTTATTTCATCTTTTAGTGAAGATAAGGACTAGAAAGGTTGAAAATATAACATACATAGCAACGGTACAATAGCATTTTCACAAAACTAAATAATTATGTGCACAAACATTTTGAGCCCAAAAATATGCATTTCTTAACCTTTACCAAACAACAGGAGACACCTATTCAAAATACATGATACAATTTTTGTCTTGCATAAAATCACGAGTTACACAAAAACTTTAGATATCAATATCATACTTTTCATCATCACTGTTAGGACTGTATGTTTCCTCAGGTAGGTGGATCTCACCACAGAACATCAGCTCAATATAATGGAAATAGTCTAGTGCTATATTTGTTAAGACAGCACCAGTAGTAACTCCTAGGAATGTGCCAACAAGAGGCCTTTTTCCTACAACACTGCGTAGGATAGCCCACATGAATATAGAGCCCAGTGGCCATAGGCATCCACCAAGGAATGCCCAGGAGAACCTTCTGCCAGGTGTAGCTGCTGCCATGTGTGGTCGGGCCCAAAGCCATAAGCCAGCACCACCTCCAGCAGTCAGAAACAGAATATCAGTTATGTCTCTCTTTGGAAATAACCTGAAACAATTAAGTTAAGCGATGAAAGAGGTTAACATCTAAATGATATTAATTTCAAGTCAAAACTATTGATTAGCAGAACAGCACATTGTTGTGTGCATTTGCACACCAATACCAATGGGGTCATTTGAGGGGAGCTTGGTTATGTGTGTATTTGTCACCACTTTTTGTGCATGAAACACTGAGAACTAATTGTGTACTAGCTAATTTGTTAGCTAGTGACTCGACAATCATCTTCAAGTCTCAATAAAAAAAAGCAGATACTTTTTTTTCTAGTTACCCACATATTTTTCTTTTGCATTATCTTAAACTTTGCTTTCTTACATACCTGACCATTAGATGAGGATTCATCACAGATACTGATAATGTTGTGTAACTGATAAGTCCTTGTAATGGTACATAATAATACAGAACATTGTCTCTCGTAAATGGTGGTATTTTCACATTGCTTATTGATTTGTTGACCAGATTTACAGTACTGTTAGCAGTAGCAGGCAAGTTAGCTAATTGGCGCCGAACATTGCACAAAATTCTTTCAAAGATCTCCATTTTTTAACGTTAAGAATTATTATGTTTACGGTTACGCTTTACAACCAAGAGCAAACTTCACATTAAAGTTACGTTAGCGCATTATTTGGCAAAGGCTAAGGGTTGCAATGTTATTTATATTTTTATTCTACAAATTCATTGCCGGAAAACTCTATAAAGACAGATAGATGTTATTGACAGTAAGATGACAGTATATTTTTTTTTAGACTTGGGAAATTGCCTTTTGAGCGCTATTGATGTTATGCTCTATGTGTCTATAGGTACTGTGTCGTGTCGTGCGACTCGTGCGTGTGACTTATGTCTCTCTCTCGCTCGCTAGCATGACGGCATGAGCACTACTGTTGGGATTGTACCGAATTGTCTAGCGAGGGAAGACACCCTACTTATCTTCCGGTCCCCAGTCACACACACCTACTCCAAGCTTACTTATAGTAGAACAAACCTGCTCAGGTATACTTCGTGCCGTTCGAAATGACCTTGGAGAACGCCATTTCAATGCTGTCGGCATTCTTCCACACGAGGTAGAGGTAACAACCTCACCAAATAGGTAGACCAAACACAAATAGAGCAGCCCCCCCTGCGGCCGCATCGTGTTTGACCGAGAGGACCGAGCAGTCAGGGGAGGGGGGCTGCGTACCTACTAACCAGGCCCAATGGAGTTTCTTTGAGGTACCTACCTACGCTTTCCAATTACACGTCTTACCTGGGTACTAAACACTGGTTCTGGCATCTAATAAAACATACAATACAACATAGGTTACACATCAAATAATAGGTAGACTCCGTTTCACAAAAGAAGTCCCGTGGCTACCATACTGAAAGTATGGAAACGAGGGGACTTCTTTTGTGAAATGAAGTCTACCTATAGGTAGATATAATATTGTTGCACTGATACTGTGACTGACAGGAAACATTAGGTAGGTAGGTAGGACAGAATTTTCTATGGTTCAATAAACCAAGAATCATTAACATGCAAATAGTATTTATATGGATCAACCGTTGGGATCAATTTATTGTACTAGCCTCCATTTGTAGTAGTGTAATGATGCTAAAAATTTCATGCACAAATGGGTTGAATTTTTCTTTAAATTTCATGCACAAATGGGGTACCTGGGGTCCGCCTATACCTATCTATTTTACAGCTGTTAGGAAGCTGTGTTTTTTTTTCATAAAACAGGGTACTGAACCTTGGTTACCTCAGGGGCACAAAAGGGATTATGGGCAGGGCACATCAATATACTGACTATTGCAGAACGAATATTTGCCAGGACAGCCTGGTAAATAATAATCATTGTTATGCTTTAAATTTCATCAATTTTATTCTTAAATTAGCTGCCTTAACTTTATTTATCAAACTTGTTCCTAGTGGACTTACACTTCTAATATCTAGTTTTGCCAAATCTTGACTTAAAACAATATCTATTTTACTCCTCCACTTTTCAAGACCATTCCAGGCGATCATTATACCGTTATCTGTACATAGTTCAGGTTTAGGTCTATATATCTCAAAATTTATCTCTGAACATAACTTTTGTAATGTTTTAAAGATTATATTGTTACAAGCAACCCCTCCAGATACAACTATTTGTTTATTTGATTGTAATAAATTATTATTCTCGCAAAACTCAACCCCCCTTTGGATTCTGTGAACAAGGTGTTTTGATGTTGCATTCACCATTGCTGCACATAGGTTATTGACTTCTGGTATAACTTCATCAGCAATAATATTATGTTCCCTTTCCTTTCTAAAATGATGAAGTAATACAGATGTTTTTAACCCATTAAAACTGAAATTGCAATCTTTGTATTCTGCCAATGGAAGAGGAAGTTTGAACATTTCCATGTTTGTGGCTTTTTCAGCTGCAAGCTCAACAGCTTGTCCACCACAAAGTTTGGAGTATTCTGGAATATTTCTTAGCTTCATTTTCCTTGCAACTTTATCAAAAACTTCTCCTGGAGCAGAGTCAATACTTTCACCAAGCAGGAGGAATTTATTGACATCCTTTGCTACTGCAAGGAGGCAATGACCACCAGAGATCAAAAGAGCCAGGTAAGGAAAGGTTATATCTGTATACTGCATTCTAGGAGCTAAAGCATGAGCCTCCATATGATGTATAGGTATTAATGGTTTACTATAGCGTCGAGACAAATGCTTCGCATACTTCATTCCAATAGCCAAACTCAGAGGAAGTCCAGGCTCAAGAGTGACAGCTATTGCTGTAACATCTTCCATTTTCATATTTGCTTGGTGTAGGGTTTCAGCAACTGTTGGTTCAATGTTGTTACGATGAAAGTCTTGTGCAATGTCAGGAATGATACCACCGTATCTAAGATGCCTGATACCTTGGGAACGTAGGGATTCTCCCAGCACTTTTCCATGTTCGTCAATTATGGCACAACCAGTATCATCACAAGAAGTTTCTATACCTAATATTGCTGTACTTGATAATCTGTGTTTTGTTGTCGGTGTATACCGAAGAGTGGTATGGGAATAAATACCGTTTGGGTAATTTCTAACACAGTTAATATAGTTTCTTCTTACGAAAAAGATCATGGTATTGGACGTTGAGGTTACTTCTAGTATTTACCTGGTATAGTTTTTATTTAATGCGATTAATATCTAAACTGTGAACATACATGTACTCTCTGTATTTACTAATAATTAACTATGCTAAATGTAAAATTAAACGCTTGTTAAACAAGCGTTTAATTTTGCAAGCCTTGTTTTGTTAGGTTTGATGACATTTTGTCAGTATTGTCAGCATTTGTTGTTGTTTTTTTTTCTTTGTAAAAGTTCGACTCAGATGTAGACTTGGGTAACTCGTGAGTTTTTATTTTGGTGCACATAGTGACCATGCCAGTCTCATCATACCCTTATAGCTAAAAACAATTTCCTATAACTTACAATACAATATAACTATCTAAACAATACACAATACTGATAGGTATTAGTTGATAATTTATTATTATAAAGTTAAACTGACGTTGGAAAAGCTAAAATTCTGAGGAAAATTCCCACATCATATTGATTTAGGGAGAATTGTTGCACTGAACTCGTGAGTTGTGATTAAAATGTATCGCTTCACGGGCGTGAGCTTGAAACACAAAACGATTCATCTGTTTCCTTACCGACTCACGGATGTATAAATTAATTTAAGCTTGTCTACAATGCTTGTCCACATCAGATCCGGTAAAATTAGCAAGCATGGCATGGTAGTTTAAAAATACCTGCCGGACAT
This sequence comes from Conopomorpha cramerella, assembly GCA_012932125.1. Taxonomy (NCBI): domain Eukaryota; kingdom Metazoa; phylum Arthropoda; class Insecta; order Lepidoptera; family Gracillariidae; genus Conopomorpha; species Conopomorpha cramerella. The sequence continues at coordinate 3,599 of SJJU01000610.1, read as the reverse complement.
TACCTACTATTTATTACTTAGACAAGGGTGTTTTGGCTTTTGGCGCGTGAGGCCTGAATTTTGTGTAAAAGTGGGGCTGATTCGTAATTTTTTTTTGAAAACTAAGCTGTAGCAAATGTTTCTTAAGTTACAAGACATAATTTATACACACTATTTTGACAATAGCACTCCCGGTTGAGCTGCAGCGGGTGTCCCTGCTGAAGAGCATGCTCTCCAGCAGAGCCACTTTCAATGTCGATTTTCTCGTAAATTAGGACACGTACAGTAATAATTGAACTACGTACATTATCTACGTTACACGTACACTATTTTGGTATATACTTAATAGCCCGGCATTTGTTTGGGTGGCTCTGCTGAAGAGTAGGACACGGAACACCAGCGCTGCAGGTAACTGTGGCATTATGCTGACTCGGGCTGGACCCATTTACTAGCGTGAGAGCTGGCACACGCTCAGTGCTAACCACTGCTAGTAGATACTCATATTTCTTCTGTTCTTGTTTGTTGTTGTGTCATTATATATTTTTGCTTGTTGTTTTATTTTATTGTATTTCTTTTATAATTTTGGTGTGTTAGTTCTTAAGTTAGTAAATAAATATATATACAATACAATACAATTAGATAAAAAATACAAAAGCCACGTGAAATTAAAGGAGAAGTGGGAAATCGTACAAAACTACCCCACGAAGGGGCATATTCGAACATAGGGCGGTGAGACCCATTCGGCCCAATAAAAAAAATCTGTGGTATGTGAACTAAAATCCCATATTAACGTTTTAAACGTTGTTTTATTGGTATAAAATAACAAAAAAATAATTCTGCATCACAAATTATTATATTCCAGTTGCAGATTTCTTTTTTTTAATTTTAGGGTAAGGGCGTATCAGTTCTAGAGTAATTAATACGGTGGGTGGCTTGTTATGAAAGTCCGATTGTTTTGATGTTGAAGGCATTTGAGATTCAGGCGTATTAGATGTCGATGGACTTTGTAATTCAGATGTTGAGGGTCGTTGCCATTCCGGCTGTCTTGATGTCTAAGGACTTTGTAAATCGGGTTCTCTAGAAGTTGGGGGTCTGTATGTTGAGTCTGGATTTTTTATACTACGTTGGAAGCACTCAACTTCAGAGAAGTTTCTCGATCATCCGGGCTCATAAAACTTTCCAAATCAGCATCGTTTGTATTGTAACTTTTTGCTGTCCGTATTCTCGTCGAAGAGCTTGAGCTGCTGCAAAGCCACTATCACTGAAAGCTAGCCTGTTGAATGGAAAGATCCCTGGTTTTTCAATGGAATTATATATAATAAGTCTAATATATCTATAATATAGTCCACAAGAAGACTCCTCCTCCAAAGAGAAAACTTGATGCGCCTGTGAAGTACCTATATTTTGAGGACATCGTTCTTTCGCAAGACAACAAGACTTCTTATAATTGTATTGATCCGACTCTCCAAAGTCGATGGCTTGACTTTATAAGTCTAGATAGTGTACCTACCATCGTTCACTTCTTTTATTGCGTCAGTCATAGATTTTTCATCAATGTCACTGTTGCGGCTGCCCTTCTTCTTGTAATTACGCACCATTTTCTGTAAATAAAAAAATAATTAGTAACTGGCAAGTTGGGGCACATTCGTACACTGTGCGAATGTGCCCCCAACCACGTTTTGAAAAAAAAAATAACCTACACAAATATTGCAAATTGAATAGAAATTTAGACACAGCTACAATAAATAACAATTGCTATGAATTAAATTTTCCGAGCAAAAATCTTAATAACTACAATTAGTAATCTAGTAAGTTCTCTCCCAAATGGCTCCATTAAAGTTTCTGCAGTGGAAGGAACCATTCCTTACCCAGTTAACCCATTCAACCTAGAGGCATTTACAACAAAAAACATGATCTAGCCTTCCTTTTGAAGGTGCACAACCCGCTGCTCTCTCGGAAACTAGGCTGAAACCCGATCAGCATTTTTATGTCTCGGGTTACAGCTGTTTCCGAGATGATCGACACGGATGACGGATTCGATGGCGCTGCCATCTTAATTAGCAACCTTTCCCATTCTTCCCCTTCCCCCGCATAGTGATGAACTAAATATTGTGGGTGTTAAAGTTGAGAGCCTCTCTGTCCTATCTATCTACATCCATAACCCATCTTTAAGCGTCATCCATTATCTTCAAAATATTTTGAACAACTTCCCTCCCCTTTTAATATTACTGGGAGACTTCAATAGTCACCACTACATGTGGGGCTCCCCACACTGTGACTCTGTTGGCAATGCCCTTGCTGACCTAATTTTGGATTATAGTTTTTGTATTTTAAACGATGTCTCTCCTAGCCGCATTACGAAAGAGCTGTATTAATTTGCCAATCAGCTCCCCGGATATTGGCTCCAATTTCATCATGGCATCAGTGGCATCGCCTCCCCATTACTTACGGTAGTGACCATTACCCTATGGTATGTTCCGTTCCTGATAGATCTCTGCCCTACTATGATAACCCTCCCCTTCTAAAATATCGCACTACTTCTGCTGATTGTACATTGAGACTGAGATTGAAATTTTTTTTTAATTTCTCCACGTTATCTCCATAGTAAAAGTTATCGGTATAAGTTTATATTGACCAGCCCAACAACGTTTCTAAGACCATTGCTCGGGGTCCTTTTACACTCTGTATATATTCTACCTAATTTTATCTATTCTATCCTAAATTTACCTTGGGGTGACTTTGTACTATGGGATCACTTTGATCTGTTGCAGAAATGTTTGATATTTGCCTAATTTAGAGCAACTTTTTTATTTAGTAGACTCTTCTCCTTTATTTAGGTACTTACCTACTCTAAAGAATATGGACTAAAGACATACCTATTGGTTTCGAAAAAGTTCAAATCTAAGTCTCTTTTTTTTTAATCTTATTTATTTTATAAGCCATACATCTTAAGATTAAGGCGGCTTAAATATAACTTAAAACTATGTAGACTCCGTTTCACAAAAGAAGTCCCCTCGTTTCCATACTTTGAGTATGGTAGCCACGGGACTTCTTTCGGGAAACGGAGTCTACCTTAACTTCTAGGACAACATGAGAAAAAACCTACAGAACAACAAACAAAAACACAGCTTTAAAAAAAAAACAGGAATAGAACTTACTGAGAATTCTTATAATATTCAATTCTCAATTCTTTATTGCATTTCACAATGTTAGGATGGAACATTAGTACAGACTATAGGAGGTACAACATCATAAGCCTTGTTGGGCACAGCAAGTGGTGATACAATCAGATACTTAATAATATAACGATAGTGTTTTAGTTGTAATACAGTAACTAGAAAATATTTTGGTAATACAATTTTTTTACAAAGAATGTGCCTATTTGAACAATATGTTGAATAGTATCTACCTACCTAGGTATCTGTTTGCATACTGCTTATAGTTTAACTTATTTGTGTTGGACATTTCTTTACGCGTGAGAAATTATGATTTTTAAGTTTTTAATGAATGTAGTGAACCTACTTACAGAGGCTGTAGTAGGCTTTATTAATTAAAAATTGCTTTAGGGCTTTACAAAATTTTCGGTTATTTGTTTCAGTTTTTAGTGTTTTAGGTAATCT
>SJJU01000608.1:0-68024 GCA_012932125.1 Conopomorpha cramerella | reverse complement strand
AACAAGTAACGAAAATTGAGATTGTTAAGTAAATAACCTACTCATTTTATATAAAAGACGTAAATAAAATAAGAGCTAACCAAACCAAAGGTTGGTTATATCTAGTACGTCACATTGACATTAATGACAGTGACAGTGACACATCGTTGGTAGATTTTTTGGAATCTAATTAGAAATCCGACTATAGGGGCCGTTAGGTCGCTTTTTGCCATTTTTAGAATTTGGCTTGACAGTCTACCCCGAGGTACAGTTACGAGTAGGTACAGTTTAAAAATACATCTGGAATCGTTAAATTCTCAAGTTTTAGTCACCTATTCGCATTTTAGAGACACCATATTGTGTAATACAAAACGTAGTTTTAACTTACGTAGGTATGTAAGTTCAAACTAGGCACGGTCGGTCCAGAAAGTAGACCACTTTCATCAGTCTTGGAAGTAAGGTAGAAGTTGTTGTATTGTGACAAGAAAAATATGATCCTTAACGTCTAATGATATTCATATGAGTTTCAACCTTATGGTGGTAGACCAGATTCTTAACCGACTATATATGTAAACAAAAGTTTTCATAAAAACTTTTTTTTTTTCAGATGTTAAGATGTTTTAGTATAGAATGGAGCGGCGACGAATTGGGCGTAAGAACGTTGCTTATAAATAAACCTGACAAACCACTACTATTCTCCATAACACATCGCTGAGACGTTATTTTAACTGGCTTACTATATTATTTTTACTGTAGGTAATTATATAAATCATAGTGTACCATATTTATGGTACCTATTTAGGTACTACTGTTTGCAGTGAATAAAATAAAATATGAAAAAATGCCGCAGTCTTTATTTTAATAAAGTTTTCCATATTATTAAACTACTTAATATACTGGAGTTCTATCTAGTGAATAATTTCTAATGTCAATAGAGGGAATTAAGTTAGGCAGTATTCGTTGTTGAACAATAGTGTCAGCACATTTCTCTGGGGACATAGCGGCGTATCCATTTCCGGGTACAATATACTGAATAGGCATTGGAATAGCTTGGGGCAGTGTCGGAAAGAGTGGCATTTGCGGTGTTCCGGATACACAAGGAATCTTGGCATCACAGGGTGATTTTGGTGGTACAGTGAAAGAGGGCGGCATTAACGGATTGCTTATAAATTCGGGCGTACGCTCCTCACTTGGTCTTATCTCGAGTGATGGCAACTCGGGCATTGTAAATGGGGGAAGACGAGGGGCCTCGGGAATCGGTTTCATCGGTTCTGTAGGTTCTGGATCCTTTTGAACAATCGGTGTTGGCAGTTCCGGCATGGGTAAGAAAGCTGGCAACGAAGGCATAGCAAAAGGTGGCAGGTGAGGTAATTCGGGTAACGGTGGAAGTGGCGCCGCAGAACTTTCAAAAGGATTGTCGCATGGAGCTTTAGGTGCTTCGTCAGGTTTCACGTGATCCTCTATTTGAAGGACTTCTGGCACGGACTCTTCAACTTTGACTGGTAATGCGGGCATCGTGAAAGGTGGCAGCATTGGAGCTGTGGGTATTGTTAGAAAATGCTCCTCTTGTTCTTTTGTGGGTATTTCTGGCACAGGACTTTTCGAAGGTTCTTCAATGATGACTGGAAAGTCACTCAATGTAAGAGGTGGAAGCGCAGGCATCTCTGGAACGATAATGGCCTCCTGTGCTGGAGGCATGGAAATATTAGCAGCATTGTCACATGGTGGTTGAGTTTCTTCATTGAGAACTGTCGATTCGGGAATTGCAAAGGACGGTAACTGCGGTGGCATTGGTGCCAATAATTCTATATTTTGAAATATGTGCTCTGATTCTGGTGCAGGTAATTCTGCCTGTGGAATTTCATATGACTCCTCAACTTTTATTGGTAAAGCGGGCATCGTGAAAGGTGGCAGCATTGGAGCTGTGGGTATTGTTATAAATGGTTTATCTTCTTCTTTTACAGGCATTTCTGGCTCAGGATGTCTCGAAGGTTCTTCATTAATGGCCGGCAAATCGTTCTCTGTGAGTAATGGAAGCGCAGGCATCTCTGGAATTATAATTGTCTCCTGTGCTGGAGGCATGGAAATATCAGCAGCATTATCACATGGCGGCTGAGGCTCTTCATTGTGAACTATCAATTCGGGCATTACAAAGGGTGGCAGCTGCGGTGCTTGTGGGATTGGTGCCAATAATTCTATGTTTTGAAATACATGCGCTGATTCTTCTGTCTGAGCCGGTAATTCTGCTAGTGGTAATTCGTGTGTCTCCTCAAATTTTGGTGGCATGGAAAGTGCAGGAAGTTGAGGTACTTGCGGTACTTTCAGGTCATCCATTATTAAATTTGTCGGTTCAGAAGGAATTTCCAATTCGAAGCAAGGTGTATCAGCCGGCATTTCTTCTACTTTTATGGGTAATTGTGGCATAGTGAATGGAGGTAGCTGGGGAGCAGCTGGGAAATCAATTAATTCCCTTATTGGTGCTTCTTCAATCATTTCTTCTTCTAGTGTTTGTGGTGGTTCCGGAAAACCCAATGCAGGCAGAGAAGGTACTTCAGGGATTAGTAAACTCTCATCAGCTTGAGTTTTTTCATGAGTGCAATCATGACTCAAGGTTGGTACAGCTGTTGCATGGGAGACTTCAATTCCTCCATAAGGAATGTTTACTATTGCAACTCCAGGTGCGTACGGGTCGTCAGATGAGAGCTTTGTTATTTTATTTCCTCCTAAAGCATGGTAAGCTTGTGGATACATCGGGTACAAAGACCACGGGATTGGTATAAAAGGTTGCGATGCTTTCTGATGAGCATATGCCTGGATTTCGGGGTACGGCCTTATTACGGACCCATTGCTGGATGCTATAACTGTTCCCATAAGGAACAGCAATGTCCTTAATCTTGCCTGCGAAGAATAAAACAGTAATTAATATTTTGTTTGTATTCGTATGTTTATGAATTAACATGTTATTTATTATCGCCCACTGTACATAAGAAAATAATAATAGGTATGCACAATTTATAACGGTAAGATTAATACAGGCGACCATATCGCTTAGAGCGATTTCCTGGTAACTTAGTCAACACTTTATTAATTTTTTTTCGATTTTTCAAACTTACCATGATGTGCGAATAATGAATGAAATGTGAATGGTTATTATTGATGCTTTCTTGCTTATTTATATTAAAATCACCATTGCCTGCTAGGTATATAACAAGTTTAGCAAGAGAATTAATTTGAAACTAGAATAATATTTGCACAGTACCTATATTAATGTCGCTTATTAGGAAAACCTCATTAAGCTAATCACTTTAGTGACAGAACATCTTCCGGTTTATCACAACGAATATCTTATATATCATAATCTTAACATTACCTGGTAGGTATAGTTCGTGCATTTCATGAATGTGCGCGGGCCTTAGATGCGCGAGTCGTATATGGACACGCTAGTTGACAGTTCAAACGAACAAAACTGCCTAAGGCCCGCGCGCATTCATGAAGTGCACGAACGATATCAGGTTGTTACATCCAAGGTAAAGCTTTAATATACTTATTTAATTTTAAACTTAATTTCCAAGTGATACCTGGTTACTGGTTATAAGTACCTAAACTATGCTTATTCCATATTTAGGGACCAGCAAAGGGTAAGAGTTGTGAGTCGTCGAATGGATTATCCTATAATATTAATTATTAATGGACACCACATTCAAACTATTTACTATGTATGTTAAATTTACTTCTTTCGCTATGTGTAAATAACACATAACCCGAACTCTATGTACGAATGTTTAAAATTGATAAGTGGGTACCACGCCGAACTGTTGAGTAACGTTCTGTAGAATGGGCATCCCATGAAAGTAACGCTCAAAAAATGAATGGGTAAATCGCTGAGGAATAGGGAAGAGATGATGGATATCGCCTATCTCTCTGCATCTGGTAGGTGGGCGTGATCTTTTATTCAAATTATAAACAAACATTTTAGGAAACTAAATAAAAAAATAATTTGTGGTCAAGTCGATAATAAAAGTAACGTTGTCAAGATAACGTGGATGTTCCTAAATGCGCATAACCATTAAATATATTTTTATTGAACTTATCAAACTTTGAGTTAGTATAAAAGTAGAGAAACATCTATTGAATTATATACAGTTCGATCGTCACTTCTCTAGTTACTGAGAAGACATCGTCAGACATCTACTACGGTGAGTAATAAAATTTTAAATATGTCTTTGCTACAACGGTGATAAGAGCAGATGATATTATTCTGTTTTCTTGGGCCAATGAAGTTGTAGTTAGTACGAGTAATATGTAGTTTCAGACCATTCCCATATCATACCCGAGATACATAATTCCGGGTCATACATAGAAAATAATGCTACCTATGTCAGAAGCTTCTAGTAGCTTCTGCCTGTATAGGCTTATGTAGAGGATGGATGAAAATTGAATAACGAAAGAAATGTACATGGTCGGACATGTCCTTACATCACCGGTCCTTTGGCCGGATGAATAAAGGTCGCCCAAAAAAAAACATAAAAAGTACGCGAAGCCAGAGATCATATAGGCGTTCGAGAATATACCTAATATTTAGTTGTAATATAGGGTTGCGTTCGTACTTAGACATTATGTAAATAAAGTATAGGTACTATAATAACACGTGCCCATTTGTATTTTCAGATGAAGTGGTTGCTTCTTGGTTTCTTGTTTGTAGCGGCGGCATCAGCCGTCCCCGTTCAGCCTGATGTCCGGAATATCTACTACCCTAATATCTACGATCCTGATTACTTTCCGTATGCGATCCCTACACCGGACATCCCAATGTCCCATATAGGTGTAGCACCACCTGTTTCACCCATCCCTATCGTGAGATTGATGGATGACGAAGCGTTGCCAGGAGTATCGCCTAAAGAAGAGGCTCCGATGATGTCCCAAAGTGAAGATATTGAGAAGCCTCAGGAAGCCCCAGCTTTACCAGAATTATCCGCAGCTGCCGCGCCGGAAGAAATAGCACCAGCCCCAGAAGAAGCTGAATCATTTCCAGAAGACGGAAAACCTGAGGGACAGTTCGTCATTCCTGGATTAAATGTTGTTATAAGGCCACCTCATATTCCTGCCCTGCCTTCGCTGTCCTCGCTAACATCGTACTGGCCTTGGAATACTATTTCTAGCTATTTTCCTATTAAAGTCCCGTTTTTGTCATCACAAGCAGACAGGGTGCTGATGTATGGAGTGTAATTAGATAAATATGAAGTCATCGAAACGATTTTTCAGGAGCTACTTCTTTCTCGTGACTCGTTGTTTTGTTAATATGTATGTAGTTCATTTGTTTGTCAATAACTGTGATTGTATAGATTTGACACATTTGTAGTCAGCCCTAACATATACGTGTTATTTTTCATTATATGTGAATGCTCAATCAATAATATAATGATAAATGAAAGAATGTGTATGCAAAAACAGTTGTTTTAATTGTTTTTATGTTGCAAAAAAAACATCACACGATTAATCTATATACAGGGTTACTTGTAACTCGACGTATTCCTGGTATGGGGTGATAGAGGAGTTTAAACCTCCATATGTATGGTCGGAAATTAATGGTTCTTGAGATATTGACTTTTTTGAATATTTCCTAGAAATTCCCAGAATCTTTCATGAAAAAGTTTGTAAAATAAAAACCAAAAGTGTCTAGGTATCAAGTACATTTTAGAAGACTGCAATCAAGAATATATTTATATAAACTGAATGCATTCATAATTTATTCAAAATGTGGTGATAAGTCATTGATACAGGTATGGGGAATTAGGTAGGAGACCAATCCAGAAGATTAGATTTGATTGAAATAAATTAGTTTTTTTAGAGCTAAAAATGCTCTTGATCCCTAGACATTTTTGATGTGTGTAAATTTGACATTTCATTTAAAACAGTTGCACATCGCTGTGTTTGGGTAAACATAACATTGGCTAATCATAGCGCTTAAAAACTAATTTTACTGCATTGTTTAATTCATTAGGGTACGCTTCAAGAATCCGAGGCTAAGTATCATGTTACGATGTCTAAGTTATTAAATCATCTGTCAAAATTGACTTGCCACAATCATTTTCCGAAATTGTCACCATACCAGGGTGATAGGGTCGGCACTGACGGTGGCGGGATGCGGCTACCAACCCCGGCTGCCACGGGCTGGCTGGTCGTCACAGCCACTGGAGGTTGCGACACTGCTGGAGTGGGGCTAGTAAACTCGTCATCCCAGCTGAACTTATGACTTCCCCGATATTGAGGCTTGTTAGACACCTTTGCCATCCTTATAGGATTCCACGGCTGCTCTTCGTGGCTGGTTGGTGCTTGATAATTCCGGAAACGAGATGGGAATCGGAGGACAAATTCGTCATTATGTTCAGTTTCAGAAGCTGCAGATACAGGGTGAATATGACTGTCAGTACCTGACTGGTCGTTACATAAACCCCCAACATTTTCAGTATACGTAAACTCCTGAGGAATAGTCGTTGATGGCTCGGTGGCAGTTGTTGTGGTGGCTTCCGGTCTTCGCAGGTAGACAAAACCGACGTTTTCGTCTCGCATGTGAACTAAAGATGGATGCTCTCTATGTAACTGGTCATAGTTGAAAACGAGGTGTGCATGCTCCGGGCTCACATCGAAATAGTTCTTGGCATCCTGTGTGAGGTCTGTTTGTAGTACCCGGTGTTGTGGGTGATGTGCAGACGCCACTAGGCATGCAGCTAACAATATTAAAACGCACGTGAACATTTGAGAAAGTAATTATGTACAGCCCGCCTTTTTAACTTTTTTAATAACTGTCTGAGTTGACCGGTGACTCTCCTATCGTTACTTCTTTTTAAATTGTAGCTAATAATGTTTTTTGTCGTTATATATAAAAAGGTCAGTTAAGCTGCTGGTCATTAAATTCACAAGTGGTTACCTCATTAAGTATGTAGGCATTAAATAAATCTCTTAAATAGTGTCCAAGAAGCAATAGATCACATTTACTTATTTAACATTTCTGAGAAATGGATCGCTTCAGCGCAACAAAATTATATAGCTAGATATATTTTTGTTTAATTTTGTTTTTTAAGGATAATTAATAAAACCACATTGCCACAGTTAAAAGTATTTTATTTTATAAACGTGTTATTATTACTATAATGCTTAAACTAATTATTAATGTATCAACAAGTCAGTTGAAGTATTAGTAAAATTCGATTCCCGAGTAGTCATTGCAACAAGTTGCCATTTGGCAGAAATAATAGTAATAAAAAATGTACATAATTAATGATTGAAATGGCAAGTTATTCGCAACAACATAAAAAACATGATCCCAAAAGTGTGGAAGGTAAAATAAAAAACAATAGAGAATTAGAGGACAAATAAGTTCGGAAAAAATGTAAATAGATTACAATATACAAGAACCAATATGGCATTATTTGTCGATAATCCTACGCACTGTTTACATAAATAAATGTGCAATTAAAACACAAAATAGGAGATCAGGTCAATGAACCTACTCCCTCATTTGGTATAAGATGGTTTCAACACCATTTTCGTGAGCTACACTACCATAAGTATACTATTTGCCGGCATGCTATTTTTTTTCTGTAGCCTCTTCAGTATATTCCGAAGTATTGTAACATTTTTTTTGTTGTGTAAATTAACACTTGAGTGTCAGTAGGTGTATTACATAATTACTTAGCTGTAAATCGCTGTACCTAATATAATTATCTATTAATGGTAACTTTTTATAATAGGTAGGTGGTTACTCGTGCTTGAAATGTTTCAAGCTTTAATCACAGGATACATTCTATGTATTGTCCCACCTAAATGGCACCTCCGAAATATTAATATTGCTAAGTGCACTTGATAATACGAGTTACGTAAATATACTACAATATCAAACCCACTAAAGAAATATATATTTTTTAACAATTTAACAAAAAGAACAACCCATGAATAATGGCTAAGTTTCGCTTCGTTCGAATTACGTTATGTTTGTCTCGTAATTAATTGATTCTAATATTAAAATACTGACAGCATAAATAACTTAAAGTATCTCACTTTGTTTGATCGTGGTGTATCCCGTTTAGTCTACAGGGCGAGGGTCGTAGGGCGTGGCGTCATGGCCGACGTATCTGTTGTTCTTCCTAACTTGGAATCCTTCTCCAGGTGCAGAGTTGTAGTATATTACCCGACGTATTCCGAAAGGATCGACATACCCAAAGCTGCCTGTCTTCTCATCAGCAACGGTAGTGACTTCTTCGTGATATTGTTTTGGCAAATAATATCGGAAGCCGTTGCCTCTTATCGCGACGCCGTCGTACGCCGGGAACTGTGGCGTATAACCATCTCCGATACGACCTTGCTGACCGTTTCTCAACACGCCAGCGTGCCTGTAGGAGTTGGGGTTGAACACGTCCAGCCTTTTGTATGGCGTGCTCCCGCTAGCGTAGTAACCATCATCTATGGTGTTCGTGTTCGAAGAGTCGAAATCTAGTGAGTTAGGCGATGGCGAGGCAGCTTCGGAAGCTGTAATTGGTGGGACGGTCGGTTTGAAGTTGTATGTTGTGGCCGAATCTATGGAGTTGGGTGAGACGTGGACTCTCGGTGTGGAAGATGGGTATTTTGATGGATTCGGGGTTATAGATACTTCGGCGGGGAAAGATCTTGGTGGGGCGAATGTCGTGGACGGCACGGTCACAGGGCGGGCGGCGGGGTATCTGGCCGAACCTCTGGACCTGTAGGCTGGTGTTGGTGCCGGGGATCGGGGACCATAGCCGGGATCAGTGGGTGCTGATTTCGCTATTTTTATCGATTCCTGCAAATAAACGTACATTACATTTTAAGATTTAGTATAGGTATAGAATAACTGATACTTTTGCAGCTAACTAATATTGAATATCATGACATTTTTTGTGCATCTAGGTGTTGTATCTATATACCTCATCATCAGCCACATGACGCCTACTGCTGGGCGAGGGCCTTCCCGAATGATTTCCATAATTTGGGGGAAAATGCCAATAATCGCACTCTTGGCAGGCGGGTTGGCAATCGCAGTGGTGTTGTGCTTTAACTCATAGAGGGTGCTGCCCGATCTCTGGAGCGTTCCCTCGGTCGTCTCTTACGACCCCCACGCCGGGAATAATTGGGCTGGGGTGGTGACATATGTATTCTATTCGTCGTCACCACACGACTAGTACGTCTATGTATCAAGGAAGCAAGAATCCACTCTACGGTTCCTATCAAATAGGGAATCGTACTTTGGGGCCAGCTTATTTTAATACTGGCCGGAATATAGTTAAATCTCAAACGGTTGATTTGTAGTCATCACGTAACATAGCGATTAAATAATATTACAATAAAAGACCTACATACGTGACTAATCTATAAAACTATCAGAATGCTGTTAACATATACTCGTGATCGATTTGTTAATTCATCAACTTTTGACTTTGACGTCATCAATTTAACAAAATAATATGTTTTTGTATTAAAGTACAAGTTTACTTAACCGGTACTTAAACCTGTATTCATAAATTTAAATTAACTTTTAGTCACGCATTGTTTGTATATATAGAGAGCTTATTAAACAATTACCTCGAGTTTCTTTCATATACCGTATGGGTGACGGGACGTTACTTCCATATATTTTTGAGATAATCAACGATAGGTACGAAGTGTCAAAATTGTATGAAACCGACCACGTATCCTTTAGGTTATTTATTGATAGAAGCTTTCGTTAGTGTGATTTAGTTATTTGGAGGATGGAGGAGGCTATACGTATAAAGCAATAAAAATAAAATGGGTCTACAAAGATCATTCCTACGTGGAGAATGAATTACTGGTCAGTACGACCACTGTCCTACTCATGGGAATTAAAGAGAAAAAGTGCTTATTCCAGTTTCTTCCAGTAGGATCGAATACGTTGATCATACTTACTAACTGATATCGTCCATGGGTCAATTATAGAGTTTTAAGAACATTTTCTAGGAAAAGAGAAATTAATTCATGTCCCGCAAATCCATATGAACTATATGAAATAGATTAAGATTAGGTATATGTAGTTTACACGATGCAAGAAATATAAGTACAATTTTATTGAATGCAAGAAAATTGCGTTGTCTAAACCGGCATTAATGCTTTAGTTAGTTAGATAGTCCCTTAACAATTTACGGTTCTGAATAAACAAATTGAAATACACACGCCAATTGGCCTATTTTGTCCGACAAAGACGGTCTTGGACTTGTATATCCGGTAGCCTTGGTCGTCCGCGATGTAATCTTGCAAGCGCAGGTAGCCGTCCGCACCCACCCATCCTGTCGTACCTGAAAATGTCACAATAAACTGGATTGTTTAAATGTATAATAAGAACTAGTTCTGCAGTTTGACTTGCGAATGTCTGCGAGGTGCAAATACAAATATTTTCTACATATCTAACATGTACAGGTATTACAATATAACATTTTTCATTACTATAGACCTCGTAAATTTGAAGCTGTATAATTAGTTCTCATTTTATGTTTTCTGCAAGCCCTCCTAAGGTTACACAATTTATTGTGACAAAATGAATTCTTACATATTTAATAGAAAATTACAACCTCCTATGCAATTGTACATATAGTCTATAGTATAACTCAGTGTTTAAGTGTTACTATCAGTAAGTCTATTGCGTCCACTACTAATACAATACTACTTACTACTAATATTATGAATGCGAAAGTAACTCTGTCTGTCTGTTACGCTTTCCCGCTTAAACCTCTCAACCGACTTTGATGAAATTTGGCACAGACAATCTTTAGACAACGAGAAATTTTAAAAATTATTGCGAAAAAAAGGGACGATGAGGTTGAAATAGGGGTTGAAAGTTTGTATGGGATTTCTTAATTTTAAAAGATAAAACCATGAGACTTTATATTTAAGCACTTTATAAGAAATAATAAAACATTTGTTCTAGCGTTTTTGAAATTTCCACCAGTGAGGGGGTGAAATAGGGTTTGAATGTTTGTATGGGAGTTCGTAATTTTTGGGGATAAAACCATGAAACATAATATTTAGGAAATTGATAAGAAATAAAAAACGGTTTGTTCTAGCGTTTTTGTAATTTTGACCTGTGAGGAGATGAAATAGGGGTTGAAAGTTTGTATGGGTGTTCGTCATATTTTAAGATAAAACCATGAAATTTGCAACTGAGCTCGCGCGTCAGATGTGTAACTCTCCACAACAGTGCTGTCGTCTGCGTACCCATAGATAACGGGTTTGCATTGATTCTTTATAATTACGCATATTTTACTTAACAAAAAAATTGCACCTAAGGTTTTTCTAAGACGTGGTAGGTTACTGACGCTTCTAGGATGCAAGAATCGTCTATTAATCCTTCTTGCATTCGAATATTGCATCTTTTAAGTCATGAAAGCTTATCGAAGGAAATAATGTTTGACTACTTTTTTCCGTCATGGCGAAGTTAACCAATCACTCTGTTTATTATTATTTGTAAACAATCATCCACCCAATCCTGCTTGCTTAACTTCCATTTTCCATGCACCATACGGCAAGCCGAATATCTACATAGGTAGGCCGTCAATAACATTCCTCATATGGATGTTTCATGTTCTTTATTCTACTTGACAAAACAACATTTTTTTAATGTGCCCGTTTCATCAGTCTGGTGATCTTTTCTCATGTTGTCCATAGGTTGGCACCAATATTTTTTGGCCAATAATCAGACAAACGGATTGAAAGTTGTACAAATTGGACTCACCAACTACAGAGCCATCTTTAAGCCGACGTTCCTTCCGGTATTGGCCATTGTGGGTCTGGTACAGGAAATACCTCTCGTCGTCTTCGTCTGTTTGAATATGGAACTGGTCCGGGTCTTGCTTGGGACTGTAACCATCGAGGGCCGCGAGGGCACTGGATGCTAACAACTGAAACAATAGAAATTTCTAATTAATAAGACTATTGCTGATTTCGATACTTTCATTTCACTGTCGTCCGTAATAAAACAACGATGCACATCGTTTTACGCTACGATGCCAGAGCGATGCAACTACGAGAGTGTGGCAGGCGTGGCCCCCTGGTTGCTTGCAGAACACGACCGTGGTCCTAGAGGTCTTGGAGTTCGGTCTTGGGTACAAATATTAATCATCATCTACCTATACCAACATATACTAAGGTACATAGGTATATATTTAAGAACTAGCTGTACCGCGCGGTGTTACTCGCGTTACATATACTGTCGTAAACATTTTTTTAGATCATTTCAAGAGGAATAATTCTTTCATACATATATTTTTGTTATCTTCAAACGTTTTCGCAGCGCACGCAACGGAAGCCCTCAGGATGAATAATTTTCACATTTTCCAGTATTTCTTCTCTCCTAATAGTTGTAGCGTGATGTTAATGCTCTATTCAACACATTTTTTTTGCAATTCGAACCAATAGTTCCTGAGATTAGCGCGTACAAACAAACAAACAAACTCTTCAGCTTTATAATATTAAGTCTATACTTAATATTATAAAGCAACGTTGTACATCTATATGTACAACCGCTAAAGATAGACATGAAATTCGGTTTCTATGTAGGTAGGTTTTTAGGTGTGTCTAGTACAGTAAGGTTTCATTAAGGAAGAGTTTTGCGAAATATTGATTAGGTTACGCTGTACAGGATGTAAAATTTGTATGTCAATCTGAAATTACAATTGTGTTACGACGTTGAAGTCACGGTCCTCTAGTATAGATATAAAGTATTTTTTTGTGAATTCGAGCCCGCGTTAAACTGGATCATAGACAAATATCTGAAGTCAACAATAACAGACGTCATGCATATCCATGTAATATTTTCTATGAATCTCGACCTTGGTTTTAAATACGCACTGTACATACGTAAACATGGTTTAAATAGTCTATTGACGATGTCATACAGTTTCTCAGAACCACCCGTATACGTAGCACATACAATACTTTTATTATGTAACCACATATAGGCGTGTATTGTATTGTATTGTTCGTAACTTGGAAATACCAGGAAAAAAGGTTTTCTCATTGTCACTGAAAAATACCTATTGGCTAGTCATTTCATTATTCATCCTACGCGTTACAGGAATTCATATTTCCGTGAACCTATTTAGAAATATGCACAATTTATCACGCCGCCTTTGTAAGACAATTGCGTAAATAATTTACGGTTTTTACTTATGCTAATGCGACGTGGTTTCCTTAATTTGGCAAATCGTAATGTATCATTATTAAACAATAGACGTGCGTAGAAATGCCATTGTAATAATTTTTGACGCTTTGTCGACATTGCGAGGCTTTTTTTTGTGTGCTCTAAGTAAAAAGTAGTACATTACTCAACACTAGGAAGGTTACATTAAATTGGTCTGACTCCTAAAGGACGCATATCAATCTTAATTTTTCAGTGTAATAAAGTTGGTCGACCACTACAAGATGACTAATCATCATGAGATTGTATCATACGTAAATTCAATGAATAGTTCATCTTCTAACAAGTTTGTTTTTATTATTACAAAAAACACTTTATTCCCAAAGCGGGGTAGGCAGAGGCGCTTGATATTCACCAAGCGTATTTAACCCAACATTGTTATAGGTTACACAAACCTTGTGGTGTGCGGGTTTGATCACGATTTTTTCCTTCAATGTACGAGCTTTGCGTTGCGTACGTAGGCTCTGAAAAAAAGTTCCACGTCCAGTAACCGCACTCGTACCATCAAGGTATCCGACCAACTGGGCCACAGACGCTCTAATATATTTTTACATTAATTATTCAAATTTAAAAAATCTTATCTGAAATAATACAGTGGAGGAGGAGTGGTGGAGGTTTTCACAAAAGGATTTGATTAAAATTCTTCATAATTACTGTTGAATAATTATAAATGTGCGACTAACATTTGCCTGTTGTTGTTGCTTTACTAGACATATTAATTGCGTCATAAAAATGATTTAAGGTATTTTCAATATGCTATAATATAGTATACTATACGACTATTGAGCCATTGAGAAGCCACTTATCTCCTGCAGCCTTGCAGTTTGAATATATTAAAACAATTTCTAAAGCAAGTCGGCTTAGTATTGAGTAGGTATGGCCTTTGTAGTTACAAGGAACTATAGACGTGACATTAATAGATAATTATATAGTATAAACGGACAAATTAAGTCATTTATATTAATGAACTAAATCCTATGTAAATTTGTATATAGAATACTACCTACAAATCTCACATCGTCCTAAGAAGTAAACAAATGACAGGTGTCAATGGCATACGTTTAAGACAGTGTGCAATGAGTTTTAGTACTGGGGAATAAGGAACGTCAAATTGGACTCTTTAGAAGGACGCTATATCATATCATACTATATCTCTATTTTACTGGTGGGCGTCCAGTCTTATTACATGTACACGTTTCAGTTCTAACGAACATTATGCGGTAGCACACAATGTCATCAATTCAAGGTGTTAAGATTCGTCCCGGATGGTTTCTCACGGAGTCATTACCAACGAGCGCTGATAGTAAAAGAACTTCTCATATGTCAAGTCCAACTAGACAGTCCAACTAGCTAACTGATCTGCTTACAGTGGAAAACGTATATGTGAAAATGGGTATTGTATAGTGGGAATGTCGTGTTGCCACATTAAGGACAAGGTACCTGCATACATTGTTTCTTACAAACGCCATGTTATGGTAAATGCATTGATGTGTGGGCATGGCGAGCGCGGCGTGAGGTATATTGTTGATAGAACTTAATATTATGCGAATACAGTTTGTGCTAGAAGCATAGTGCATTACATATAAGTATAATAAAATAAAATCTAGTAGTATACAAAAAGAATAGAATCCAGTGACAATCATTGTCTACCTTTTTTGTTTTTTATTTCGAAGGGGAAATCCTTTATGCCGTCCTATAGCCGCCCAGGGGAGTGACTGGGTTACACTACACCGGACTCACACCGACTAAAACCCCTCCGGTGGCCTTCGGCGGTGCATGACGGGTGACTCCGGGATCTCCAAAGGACGCACCGGTGTCACCCTCGCACCGGGTCCTTAGACGGTGCTGGGCGGTAGGAGCCACACCTCGCTGCCGTCTCTCCTCAGGGGTTGTTTTACGTAGGTCATCCAGGCCCCTGCCCGGGTGACCCACAACCCCTATTTCTTCCCTTTAGTCGCCTCTTACGACAGGCAGGAGATTCGCCGTAGCCCTATTCTTCGCCCGGGTCTACAGGGCCGAATCATTGTCTACCTGGTATTATGCAATTAGTTGAAGGAATCCATATGACATTAACAGTATAATTAGAATAGGTTTGAGGCTTGGTGAACAGCAAATCATTATTTACACACTCAAACAACTCACACGTTACTAAAATATGTTACTATTATTTTTAAGTCTTCAAACTCGATCCGAACTCCTAATCAAGCAAGCAGATTAATATCAAACTGGATACTGTATTTTTTATGTCTGTATTTTCTGTACTGTGTCTGTATACTTCTATTTCTGTAAGCCGACAATTTACAAGGAGTGGCACTTAATGCAATCAAAATTCATATAAAAATACATTAGCATCATCGAATTAAACTATCAAATTGTTTAAAACTGGAAACTGATTCATATGCCAGCTATGTTTATGAATTACATAATACGTAATGTGTGTCACGCCTTTATCCCGGAGTTGAACCTTCCTTCAAGACATCGCTAATCCGGCAAGGATGGGTTGTTCTGGGACGATCCAATCGATCTATCGATTCTACTTACTTAATCGATCTCATACTTAGACTCTTTCTTTCTTTCGTCAACTATTCGTGATGGAATGACTTTTCAAATCCCGTCGTCTACAAAGGATTTTGATTCACTGGATCGATTCGATTCACCCTCGCGTAGCGATGGGCACCTAAGGATTGATCCAATAATCCGCACTGTGCTGTACTGGGTGAACAGGTAGCTTTTACTGGTATCTAGTGTTAGGGTTTTCCTTCACGTATTAAAAACTTTTTTAAACTCTATAGTTATCAAAAGTGTAATTGTTACTACTTTATTGATATATTTCAACAATTTATGCACCGTGGTCGAATATTTTATGAGAGCAGCGCACGAAAATCACTATCAGATAGCAAAATGTCAGCAGAACATACCGCTAAAATAAAACAATATGATATTTTCTTTAGTGGCACGCAACGACAATTCACAACTAGTGTAGTACAGACTTTATTAATGGTTTCAACCATGATGTCAAGGATCCAGCATAACAACATAATACAGCAAATGTAACTGCACATTAGGAAACTATGAAACAATGGTTGTCTAGGGCAGGCTTTATTTTGATCACAGTATGAGACAACCACTGGAAGGTTACCTGGTGTGCAAATTGCCTTTATTTTTATTCAATTCTGGTGCATTATGTACATACAGGCCAGGAAACACTGGTTGTGGTTATTTGAAATGGCCAATTATGCCTATTGTTAACGATGACAACGCAGATAGTGCTCGCGTTATATACAGTAGCATATTTTTCTTTATACTATTTTGCATTGCGCTTTTAAAAATGCGAATAATTTAAGAACCGGCCTTTTAAGATGTAGACTAATATAGTCTATACTTGATTTTTGTTTTGGCGTGGTCCAGGGTGACATGCTTTCGTTGTTCTATTTTGCAACTATTATTCATTATAACACAATTATTATCATGAGGAACTCAACAATTGATTTGTTCGCATTTTATACACTTTCTCATTTAATATATTTTTTTAGTTTGCCCTTAATTTTGTCGTATTTTTTCCACTTTTGTAGGGATAGTAACATTTCTTCGCAATCTGTACACTTTTTGGATTTTCACTGAATGCAATCGCCAAAAATATACTTTTGTAGCTCGCAGAAGTAATCTTCGCATTAATATAACATTTGTACAGTTAGTCGAAAATCTAAAGCTGAATTATATCTTTCCTCATCTCTACTCTTCATCTTCTTCTGTCAAGTATGTTAATCTTCGCACAGCACGATTTTCATAGACTGACTTGGTCCATGATCCAGATACGGCAAATGCAGATACTATAAAATAATTGGTATCGTTTGATTTTGATACCAAGGGGCGTAGCCAGTACAGTAGTATACCAGATGCTGAAAACGAAGATGCAGGCATATCTACTTGTTCACAAGGCAGAAGGCGCATTAGTTATAAACCATTTATCTCTTTTAGGGAATTTTCGCTTGCGACGCGGCGCTGAGAAGCCTGAAAGGAAATCCTTTAGATTTTATTAAGTAGTTTATTTTAGGCTAGCCCCTCTCCTGAACAAAATTCTGGCTACGGCCTTGCTCAGTAGGTACTTACCTCAGTGTGCAAGGTTGACTGTACTTACTGTATAGCAATTGCGAAAATCATAACCACTCTATGACATTCTATATAATATGCGAATACTTCCATGGTTTGCATTAAAAGTGTACATTTTGCGAATCATTATTAAAGGTTCTACAAAAGTAAAGAAATTGCTACGGAATGCAAAGATGAACGTAATAGTTAATGAAATGAGAAAGTGTATAAAATGCTAACAAATCAACTCAACATGGCAAGGCAGGTGGTGCTATATCCCCCCTTTTGTAGGCTTTACAAATCTTTTGGTACGCACTGGTTTGGTTAATCTGTTTCGTAAGTGACTATTCGATAAAAGAATTAAGGTTAGTTGAAACATAATATGAAATAGTCATTAAGTTCGCAAAGTGAATTAAAATGAATATTTTCAAAAAGAAAGTAGATCTTTAAATTAATTATGTAGACTGTATTTCAAGGCCGTTTTTAAATACTATTTTAGATTTTATCAAACTGAAAAGCGAGGTTTTTTTGGATAATTTAATAAGTAAAGCTTGCATGGACACACCATACCATAAGCACTTTGATTCATGGTGCTTTGGTAAAGTACAGTCTAGAGGTGCTAGATTTTTTCCGTAGGTACCTTTATCAAAATGTTACTTTTCTAGGGTTATTGGTAGATAATATGATGCAAATGTTAAATTAATTTTAATAGGTAAGTAAGTTGAAATTTAAATTTCAAATCAAAGATGCATTCAGTAGTAGTAGAAGGAACACTCTAGTAATTTTTTTTTAAGTTTTTAAATGATGTTGTAGGTACACAAAAGAGGCATCTGTCTCGTTGACATGTTCCGTGTGTGTGGGATCGATACAACACATTATACAGTTCCGAGGTTGCATGCCTAATCATTGCTATCCCATGAATTATTATTATTACGTATAGGAAAAATATGTATGTAGGCGACTCACAGAAATTATCTACATTTAAGCTATCCGATAAGTAAATTCCTCTGATTTATTAACTAAGTCGCAAACACCTTTTGTTTGCCAGTATCCATTATACTTTGGTTTACATATTTTAGAATAAATCTGTAAGGATGATGAGACGATGAATGAAATGAAATAAAAAAAAAACCTTTATTATATTTTTATTTATATTTACCTGGAAATCACGTAATTTTGGTATATGTACCTACTCATCAGACCCAGTAAATTGTACTGTAACTATATGATATTTAACGAAGTAAATTATTGCATTACATTTAAAAAAAAACTTTAGTACGACAGCTTTTCCCAACCCTTAAATAAATTATTCTGAAACGAAGAGAGAGAGAACGGAATTATTTAGTTTGGTAGTGGAATTTATCATATATTTTTACTATGCTATTTTAAGTAAACGACCAGTGGTCAATAAACATGTTTTTTATTTTGATTTTACCAAATGGCCATGCAACGTCCTTACTATTAAATGTGTAAATCCTTATGGTAATGAGTATATGGGTAAAATTTATGAAATACCTTTGCTACACCTACTACGTAGGAAGTTTTGTGCGTGAAAACGATGTGTGCGAATGATATGAATACATTTAGGAAAAATATAAAGGTACCTCGTACTACTTACTCAAAGTACAAAAAAAATGTATATAAAAAAGGACTTTATTTTATAGTACTGGAAGTTGATTGATTCATCATTGAACTTTGCGCCGTAAGGAAATCTACCTTTCTATAGCTCAGTTTTGCTAGCATCACCTTGGCGATGCAGTGTGGGATATTTCCTCGAAAATCTGTTATGTATGAGGCTGCATGGGTTGCCTTCGAGCGTCTTCCTTCCCCGCACGCACTGCGGAGAGGTTTCCACACGAACCTTCGAGGTTGACTTCACCTCTATTGTTTACGAAATCAT
This sequence comes from Conopomorpha cramerella, assembly GCA_012932125.1. Lineage (NCBI taxonomy): Eukaryota > Metazoa > Arthropoda > Insecta > Lepidoptera > Gracillariidae > Conopomorpha > Conopomorpha cramerella. Next base: position 48,837 of record SJJU01000608.1, on the reverse strand, counting down.
TGAAACTATAGTTTAATTTAAAACAATGGGATACGTACACACTAAGTTCAGTTGTTATTTTCTGTTGTACAAGACTCTTTGATTCATGATTTGCGTATTAAGAAATCGCATTCACGTTAGTTAGTATAATTAAATACTTAGTATGCGTACACAAATAAAATCTTTTATAAAATACTCTAGAAGCAGAAGTTCTATTTTCACAATTGAATGGCATCCATCGTAGACCTTCTTTGCGTAACATCAGCCATGATAGTGGACAAATTCATATCTTGCATAGTAAAATAAAGATAAATTTCTAGTTAGGTAGACATTTTTTTAAGATAGCATAGTTCGGTCTGGAAAAGCACGGCCCAGATTCAAGGATACGGAAAAAATGTATAAATAAATATACAACTTTTCAATTATTCAAAAAGTACAATTTAGAAAATTATTCAAGAAGATTTACACATATTGGCTACTTTCTATAAAAATTGTCCTAACGTGTGGTACTTAACATCCATCTACTTCTGTTTAGTGAGTAACGCATCGTTAAGTCACATGTATATATCATTGTTAAATACAGACATTAAGTAACTTAACAGATAACGAATGTAGACTTACGGAATTAATTAGTGAACACTTTATTTCATTGTGGCGAAAACGATCTCTGCAAAGTCAATCCTGTTCTGACAATGAAGAATGAAAGAATTGTTGTGATGAACGTAAACGTGTACCGTTTATTGTTTTATACCTAAGTATAAAGATTACATAAATATTATCAACGTGACACTATGACTCACAGAATGACCTCATAACCCATTGGATTTGACCACTTATACCTGTACCCTGGTGATATACTCTTAGGCCATATTAATAGCTTCGGAATGTGAAAAAAAAAAAGATACAAAAGATTTAATCTATTTGTCCAATCATCGGATAAATGTATCTATTACGATTTCAATCCCGGAAGCTTTAACAATAGTATTAATAATTAAGTCTAAGACGATAAAACAATTCAAAATTCAATAGAAATGAAAAAAAAGTAACTAACTAGTAAGAACTTGACCATGATTACCATATTGACATCGTGTGTGATGACTTTTTGTGTCAAAGCGTTTAGAAAATGAATTTATAGTTAATTAAAGCAATGTGAAGTATATTCTTTGGTTTGAAGGTATAATACATAATGTACCTATTGAGATCTAAAACGATCTCTCAAGGAAGTTATTGTCTGAGATTTATGAATAGAAACATTGAAGTTTTGGGCAAAATATGTTTGTTGAAATGTAAACTCAGTATCATGACGTATTCGTACTCATTTAACTAATTCGTTATTGCATAATTGGTACTTAAACCTTAATCGGGTGAAAATTCAAGGAAAGTAGCAGGTTTGTTAATGATTTGAATAATAAATGTAATAATCTAATTAACTAGTTCAGTACTCTTGATGTTGTATAAATACTCTGTTTTGGGTCTCCATGGCATCACACACTTCACCGTGCTCCATCAGGAACAGTCTACTTCTTTGCAAAGAAAGAAACCTTAACCAATTTCGAAAATGAAATTCGTGAGTATCATTATTTTGTTTACTATTTTCAACAATACTTCAGATTTATCAACAGAAATCCTACGGAATCGTTGTACGAGTCTTGTTTAAAATCCGGAATCTAAAAATATGATATGCCTACTAATAGGATATGTGTTACAAGAGGATGATCCAATTGCGACAAATATCCTATCATATCTCGAGTGTCCTCCTTGAATACAAAGTGGTCATGTTTCATTGTGACTTGTTCGATAGTTGCAGCTGCTAAGCAGTCAGCTTACTAATCATATGTTTTCCTTTAGTTCGTAGTCTTCGCCTGCCTGGCCGCCGTCGCCATTGCCGCTCCGGGCCCCGACTCCCTGTCCGCCCGCCGCGCTCTCCCCGCCGTTCACCACGAGGAAATCCACGACTCCTACGGCCAGTACGCCCTCCGCTACGTCACCGCTGAAGGCACCATCGTCTCCGAGCGCGGCCACCTCGTCCCCAGCGAGAACGGACCCGTCTTGGTCATCGAGGGTGAGACCACCTTCATCGGCACCGACGGAAAGACTTACACCACCAAGTACACCTCAGGCCTCGACGGTTACCAGGCCCAAGGCGAACATCTCCCCAAGGCCCCCGAACCTATTGCCGCGTAAATTCCTTTCGACTTTTTAGCAACCCAATTAAATAAATGATTTCAAATTAAATACAAGTTTTGTTATTACATTTTTGGGAATATGGGTTGAGAATTCATTAACTATTGAGGTTGGAAGTAAATGGAAACTTTCAACTTTACTTTGGTGGGAGACAGTAAGCCACACAACTTATGCTACGGTGGAGAATTGTTCCTTAGAACAGTTATGGCTATGCTTATTACTGTATATAACTCATTATACTTCACATGTACTTAGACAAAAGACATGCTGGGCATAGTTTAGCTCTTTAACGGTATTTCTGCAGACACGCCGCGGCACTGTGCTCACACAAAGCTTTCAGCTCAGTTTTCACAGTTTGTTCCAGTTATTAGTGTTTCGAGGAAAGCATTGTCTGGTTTACAGTTGTCAGAGCTAACCGTCATGGCCATTCATCCTTTCTCTCGTCTAACAATTGAGCTTTACTCGTTCTTTGATTGTCAACGAATTTGCAATTCAAAAATGTATGTTTTTCGTATTTTGCTGGACACCGATGCTCATTATTTGTGACGTCATCGTAGTTGCTTGTCCGGTCTGAATCATACCGAGGGGTACGGCGCCACTGACTGTTGTTTTCCTAAAATAGTCTCGAAATAGCTTAGAACGGTTGTTGTCATTATGGCGAGCAAACAGTGCATGTTCCATAGTACGTAACTACTGCATTAGGCTGGCGCCTGCCGAAGTTGTCTACTTGTAATATCTAAGTCTCTGCGAAGCATTCGAATGAGGCCTGTCCCGTTGGCCTCTGACTGACGACCTTCATATTTTGAACTTCGACTGTATACTCGGTAACATGTAGGTAACATTATAGGGAACAAGATTGTTCAAAATAGTGAACAAGGACAGTAACCCTCTACTCATTAGGCAACTGTGGTTTCGTGTTTCGGTCGATGTCAATAGGAATTGGATGATCAGGATGAACATCAGAGCATTATGCTCACTATATGATTCTTGTAGACTAAAAAAGCATAGGTCGAAATAGCGGTCTCGGTCTGAAGCTCCATAAAGGCGACCGACTATCACATTGAGTTTATAACGCTAGGTGAATCCGGCCATTACAGACCTAAGAAAATTCTTGAGTTATTTAGATGTGGTCTATTTGTTAGGTTTGTAGTAGACATTGATTAATAGTTTAATCAATGAGAGGATATCGAGTAAACTGAACAAGAATGTAAGACATTACAAGGGAATTGTCGATACCGCGTGTCGAATCAACTCAAATTACAGTGTTTCCGACATATTTGGTACGAGGCATGCGTACACGGATAGCAATTTGCAATTGAAATGCGATCTTGGACTCAATTACTGTGACATGCACGTAAAGATATATGAGATCACACTTGACACTAGCGTGTGGGCAGTAAATAATTCTTCTATACCAAAACCAGAGTAAAATTACTGCTGCGCAATTACGAAGGTAAATAACCTAAGTAGGTGTAGAAAATAAAAGCAAATGCAGAGCATATACCTACTTATGCATAATGTATTTGATATTAGTATGACATGCTAATAACTATTGGTGCTATAACTAAAGGTCGAAATTGTTGTGTCGTAATCTCATTTCGTAGAACAAAATTTTCCTAGTTTAACGTTTATGATAGACATACTATTTATTACCAGCAATCTACGTGACATGCGTTATCTCGGTGTATCGTGCTGCTGCGGCACATACACTGAACGTATTTACTCATATCAATACGTCAAATAGAACACTACCCAAATTACCCAATTTGCCTTAGAGGTGAGAAATGATATCGTTACAAGTTATAAATAATAATGAGGCTGGGTGACACCAAAGATCATGTCTATCCAACTAAGGCTGAGTTTATGTAGGTACGTACACTGTGCGTGCATGCTTCCAATGAACTCCTAATACGACAAAGGGTACAATTCCACTTACTCTAAACTCACTTTGAACCTTTACTATAAGGGGATTATACCAATTTATATAGATTATAGTATTGGAACAGTGACGTAGATAACCTGAATCGGGTATTAATTTTTAAAATAAAAAAAATGAAAACTGCCGCACTTTCGCAATAAACTTGTGTACTTATGTAAAACTACTCCGGATTACAATTTGTTGGCCTAAACGTGATGCTGGAAGTGCCCTAGGGGACACCGAAAACTATATTCTCCCCTTTATAGATTATTGACGTTAGTTTAAGTACGTATGTACGTACCTGCCAATTAAACAGCTAAAGTTACAATAATCTTGTATACATGTACTTAAGTAGTGAAGTACGTATTTATGGACGTACGCTATTTAAGGACATACATTTTCGCAGTGAGTGTTGCTTTGCAGCGGTCGTGGGCGCCGCCCACGGGCCGTGTGGGCGGGACCAGGACGTAGTTGTCGCGGATAACGACGGGACCTTGCTCAGGAATGTCTTGGCAGGTAAAATTTGTTTTGCTGCTGCTTTTTGCTCTAGTTTTTTTATGTTGGTATATGTGCATATATTTTTTTTTAAGCTCATTGAAGCAATTAACATACATACAAGCCTGCATAAACTCACGTCCTAATGGGGTGGACAGAAAGACCTTTAGATACAGGTTTCTAGCCTCGCATTTGGGATTTAATTTAAAAACAAATAGGTCGCCAGGCCATTGTTAAATAACATTTCGTAGCCCGGAATGTACCTAGGTCGCCTTGTACACCTAATTATGAAAGAAATACATGTGCTATAATTATTTTTATCCTAAATCAGTACGGCCCAGATTATGTGATAAAGTTACAATGAAAAACTGTACTATTACAGGTGCAAAACAAATATTTGAAATAGGATATTTACTTAAATTTGCTAGTTTGTGTTGCAATTACTTTCAGTAGGTGAATATAACTTTATGTCCATGAGAAGGAAATAACATTACCTATTAGTTATGGTATTATGTTTTAGTGTGGGGTTATGTCATTTTACCAATCGCGCAAGCTTAATAAACATAAGAGAGCCGGGCTGTGTGAAAACTACAAGAGTAATAATAGTAGGTACATTTTCTGTGGACTGACAGGAGCTTGAGCAGACATAAATATTTAAGTACATGCACAAAGTTAACAACTTCCTTCGTTAAAAGTTTATGTATACGGTAAATGGAGAAATAAGGCAAATTAACAGTTACGTCTCAGAATTATGTAAAACTACACATGCATACTTTTGCATGGGAATCATTTTAACTAAACCACGGAAAAGTATTTGATGAGCTACTTAATATTTTGTAATGTTATGCATTTTACCCAAGATATTCCAGTCTAGATGTCGTGATCGATATCACGGGATGCGTCTAGTAGGTACATCAAGTACTTATTTGAACAGTTAATTGTAGTTTACAAGCCACGTACTCGATCCTCACTGAATTTACCATCGGACCTCCATTTTTAAGCAAACTCTTCTACGTTTAAGCATGTGTATATTTGTTTAATCCCTTGTCACTATATTACGATATTCTGGCGTACCTAGGACAGGGACAACGGAGAAACTAGTTATACATTTTCTGTTACCGACATTGTTATGTTTAATTTGTATAGATATGGGTTAATCCGAACCAATAAACGGGGCCTACAATTATGCTACACTTTTATGTAATGTACAATGCAATTCTCAACTTAAAGTGCACCTAATTCAGTAAAGTAAAATAACAAGTGAATCAAAGTTGTTAAATTGGGACTCTTATGCGACCTCTCTGAATTACATAACACAAAGATGATTGGAAACTAACAAGACTGTGGTCAAAATCACAATCATCAATCTCTGTGCATAAATTGTAAGAATTGGCTCAAATCGATAATATTTTCAGACATGTAATTTTGCATTGGATAAGCCAGTTTAACGTAATAGGTTTCGATATTGTAAATTACTCGACTATAAATGTGACGAGTTATGACGTTCATTTATTTCTGAAATCTGCTGCTAATAAATATTACTTTTATGAAACTCTATAACTATACGTTTGTCACGGGAAAGCAATAAACAATTTGGGTAGTCCGTTATGATTTTACAAAAGTAAGCTGACTGACATTTAGTAAAATGTTTATACTGGGTATCACTGTGCAAAATTATAAAAAGAAAACGAGCATTCAGTGTTATTGTTTGTGTAGCTCAACTTTGATGAAATTCGCACCGTTATAACCTTAAAATAGCCATTATCCTTTTAACTATTTATGTCACTACTGTGACTCATTTGTCCCACCTCTAACATAGACGTATACCAACGATCATATGGAATTGATCAATCAATAATGTAATATTACACAGTAATTAATTACAGTTCCGTTGTTGTCGGGTTGTGATTTTCTGTGGTTTGTAACCGGAGCTCGCAGACTGTATTGAATAACTTGCTTACGACTCGCAAAGATATTTCCTCAGTTTCTCAGGTAATTTTGATGTCTTCAATGTCTATCTGCCACTGTTTTTTAATGGAATATGTGTTTTTTACGGACAAAGCTTCAGAGAAATTTAAGGATACTACTCTTCGCCCAAAAACAAGAACTGTACTCTTTCTCCGAACTTAATGCCTTTTTGCCTTAATAATAATGGGGGAATAACTAACGAAGCGAAGATATACCAAGCTCAACTTAACTTACCAGGTGTATGTGTGTGTTAAATATGGAATAATTCGTGTAAGTTACCGTCCCTTAATTGCTAATGGAGAACCGAAAATTGCTTTCTTTCACTATACTTACATTACCGCAAAAATACAAATGCATATTTTTTATTCGTTTGTTATTTTATCTATTACAATACTTTTAAATTAATTAACTTGCAATAACTAACATTATTATTAGTTTATCACGCCTGTCACATACACAGTAACTAACAAAAGGAGGAAGTTCATAACTAAAGGAAGCCGATGAAAGAACTTGTGTATTGTGTACTTGTATTATAGGCAACTTTTCCAAATTATGCTTTCTGTCCTCGCCATTACTTCGCGTTCTCGTGGCAACTGCAACCGAACTAAATATCATCTACATGCCAAATTTCAAGGGTTTAGATTTTTCAAGTTTCAATTTCCATACCCATGGGAATTTCGTAATTCCTTTGTTAGAGCTACCCTGGGGCACCTAAGCTCCTCCTTGCTAAATTTTAAGTATTACCGTTTAGCCATTAGCTGAACTAAGCTTTTATACCATAGGTATAGTTCGTGCATTTCGTGAATGTGCGCGGGCCTTAGATGTGTGAGTCGTATATGGCCACGCTAGTTGACAGTTCAAACAAAAAAAACTGCCACACACACATCTAAGGTCCGGTCTGCTGATAAACTTCTTATTCGTCTTTGACATCTCTATTTCATTCTTCATTTAAATTATATCAAACAAACATATCACATTTTCTCTACTACTAGATTAGTAAGAAGACACTAATTGTGACATTACGAGCGCACATTGAACTTATAAGTTGTTCACATAGTTTAAAAACTTGTTAAATGCACTTCCTCTTTACTTATCTACATAAAAGTTACTGACAAACTGAAATATAAATGAATAGCGTGTCCTAGAGCTTGCAAAGTCTCTATTATGTAGCGTAGTATAGGTCAGAGTATTCTGGCTCAGTCTAGTTTTCATTGGTCTTGTTGTACAAAGCTATCGTGCGCGGGAACAACCACTACCACGGTCCCAAGCAGTTGAGATTTGTTCTGATAACATTCATTCTGCACAAGAGTGTTTGAGCTTTTTTTCTTGAGAAGGCTAGAATGGGTTTTCACGGGTAAATAGCTAAATGAGATCTATCTTTCATTTACAATTTACAAAGGTTGTACTTTATATCTGACTGTTACTGAAAGGGAGCTCTTAAAGGTTTATACTAGTATAGTTTTAGGCCATGATGATGATGATGATGATAATTTTAAAAGATGATAATGAATGTATATAAATTATGAAATGTTTGAGGCGCTTTTGTCCCCTTTTCACTCTTGCCATTAGAGTCAGAAAAAGGATAAATCTTAACTGGGTAGTGCTTGGTTCACGTTTCAGAATAATGGTCTTTGATAAGCGCGGTAACTTTTGGCTGGATATCAACAAGTTCTACTCAGATTCGTCTACAATAAATGTAATTTGGCATCAGAAAATATATACTTATCTATTACAAAATCAAACACGCAGCGCGTCATTCACTTCCTCTGAGTGACAAATACCTACTTCCAAGAATCCATTTCTTAATACCGTTTTAACGACCTTATGGTGACAACTAATAAATATAACGAGTATGTCCTACTTTAAAAAAAAAACTTGGTTCAAACTTGACAATGAGTCTGAATATAAACACAATATTTGTGCACTTTTTTGTATGTTGGTTTCTCAGTCTCTGCATCACATATTCTTCAGTAAGGTACTCCTTCGATATAAAGCATTTGTGATGATCCAAAGCGATTTTCGAATGCTTCTGGGTGTTTCGTCTATAAGTACTAATTTAATGTATGTTTAAGTAAGTGTTTCAGTGTATGGCACCTTAATACACCGTATACAGATTGGTGTCAGACGAACGTGTGTGACATGACCATCATGACCATAGTTTTATTAAAAAAATATCTTCTTTCGTCAAATACAGGGCGTAATGTAGCTGTATTTATATTGTCCACAAAGAGCTCGTTCATAAACCTTTTTTTTCTGTTTTAATATATTTGAAAAGTTTGAAATGAACCATAGATGACCATATCCTAAACCTATAGGGTCGTCGTGGAAAGCTGGCAGCAGTCAATCTAGTTCAGATTCCAATGTTTGCGACTCCGCCGTGCGCCTATGGGTTTTTACGAGCATCTAAATAGGATATAGCAAGTGTACGTCTAACGAATTTTACCACTTGCGTTTTCCTCTGACAGAATCGAAAAGCTTGTTTTTATAGTTGTAGCAAGTATGCAAAATGATTACCTATTAGGGTTTTTGTGTTTATGAGATACTTCCTGACGGAAAAGTTTTTCATTATTCATGTGAATTTTCTGCGAATTCTGCTTTTATTTTTATAAGGACCACAATTATTTTTGCTAACTAATTATTTAAGTTTATTATTGTATTTACTTACAACTCTTTAATACTGACCCGCACCTGTGTTGTGAGGTTGACTGGTAGAGAATACTTTAGTATTAAGTCCATCTAATCTACTTTTGGTGCAACAAAGTATTAAATAAATTACAAATAATTGTAGTACCATTCTCAATTCATATCTCAATTCGTTTAGATTTTGGTTGAACAAAAAAACAAGTAAATCAAAAAGTAAGAATCTATTCAAAATCAAGTTTCTATACACGCGTCAAGGCGAATCACACAAGCCGAAACTTGATAGGATTGTGTCGTTTAATTAACGAATTCCTATGCCATCTTCCAGCTCCAGCATCAGAGCCTGGTTACCACCTAGCACCAAAATACTCGTCAAGATGTCAATTATACGAGCCCCAACTCAGTGGGGTTGTGTCGTGTAAATACCCAATTCCTATGGCCATTTTCCAGTTCAAATCATTAGATTACCTCCGTGTCATAATAATCTTATGTATGCAAAATTTCAGCTATAACTGTAACCGGTGGCTGGATCATATAAACTGCGATACAGGTGAAAGTAAATAATACAGGACTTTTATGAGATCAGTCAGTACGTCTTTTCGTTTTATGAAAATTACGTTATAAGAAAATTGTCTATTTGAATCAAATTGATATAATTAAAATGTCAAAAATAAACAATTTTAATGTCTATGTAATTTTATAAAGCACAACTTACTCTGGGTTTTGAAATATAATGGAAATGGCTTCGAGCTATTAAATGATTTAGCACTCCACTTCCATGATTCCCATAAAGGTTAATTACTTTTCTAAGGCTACTAGTCATGTAAGAACTATACAATTATTCTGTCTATCCACTGCATTGCATAATTCCATCCTAATACGGCGATGTGGAAACTAGGAGTTCACTGTCAGAATTCAACAATGAAAGTGATGCGTGCACATTGTAACAAAATCAAACAGTCCCACATTAACTGGCATTGTGATCCTTAATGTCGTAGATATAAAGTATACAGTGACAAGGCGTGGTATTTCTCACGCGAAAGTCGTCGCATTGTGACGTAAGAGTGCGGACACGTGGTTATTGTTGTCATAAATGTGTAACGAACACCTGTCCACGCTTCAACACTTCGAAGACCTACTTATCTGAGTATTCTTTATTCAAACGGCTGTTGTCTAGTTATCGGGTACTTTGACTTGCAATCAGAAAATATGGGTTCGAGTCCGATGCGCAGCGTTCTTATGGCGATGGAAAAATATACACATCGCACACGGTTACTTGACTCCAAACTGGGATACTTTGTAGTATGGGTTCCAGATATTGATATACTTACATAAAAATGTTTGTTTCGTACATAGATAAAGACCAAAACGCAAACAACAAATGCCTCTATCATTATGTCGGTGAGCATTATGTCGGAGGTTGGAATTGGACACGCGAACGTCGCCCTAGAGCATATCAGTTATGAAACTAAGGTGAACTGTGTGCTGTAGGGTTAGCTTAGCAAGTTCTTCTGACCAAAACCAAAAGAAGAATAAGAAATCAAAGTATAATAAAACATTGAACAAAATACGAAAGAGAATAAAAAAAACGTACAGCAGGAGCTTATTTCTCTATCGGCAATACCATCGGGTCCTCCTCCGCCGAGGCCTCCATCAACATCATCCATGAACTTAGAGCAACCGACTGGCGTTCCAATTGCACCTGACGGTCTCTTCTATTGCCACCCTCATCCCATGTACCCGATACACACCGTCTATCAGAAGATCCGCATAAAAGTCTAGATAGTTTGCCACATCTATCCATCTCGATTATTGGAATTCGAAACTCATCATTCCGCACGGGATAGTGAAGCATCAAATCTGCAGCTCGCGTGAAGTACTCCATTTCTCAACGATTTTTATTATCCTCTATGCATGGATCCTATTACTACAAAGTCAATATCGGAGAATAACGCGACACCATCTGCAGCACAGAAACATCAGAAACAACTTTACTACAAGTTAAGAAATAGTCGCTGAACTTAAGGAAGTGAAGTGTTATACATTCACGTGCCAGTAACAAGTCTCCGAGTCAGCATTAATCCTGTGTACTGTTGATTTAAACCTCATAGAAATTTGTATTTTTTTGTCCTATGAAGCAAAGAGCTGATACACCGTAACGTGAATCTATCTAATGGTGCACGTGACCGCATGACTTCCTCAAGCTGACCATGCAATCGGCACCCAGTCTTCGTTGCAGATTGAAGACGAGGATTCAACACTTCGGTACTTACAATGTGGCTCTAACATCGAGTCAGGTCTCTTTTAGAATAATTAGTTTGTCAAATATTTAATATAGTAATTTGTTTCATGTCTTATCTGTTTTCTTTTACACCCTTGGACTGTAGAAATAAACGAAATACACTTCGTTGCAAAATATTGTCTAAAAAAGTTACTTTTTTTCTGGTAGGACAAAACATATGATAAAACTAAAGTGATATTACCCTGCCGTTATACCAAAACTATGACCATACATAGGCTTGTGTTTGTCATACTAGGTCGATCCATCAAATACTTATATAATATAGTCGCTCTATGGGCTCCTGCCATTCCTTGAACTGATTTGGCTGAAAATTGGTAGGGACGTAGCTTAAAACCAGGAGAAGGACATAGGACGCCTTTATCCCGTTCATGTGGGACGCGTCAATATATAGAGGGTGTTATAGTTTGTATGAAGTTTTAATACTGAAACTACGCGAATTTTATCCCAAATTTTTTTAATCCCAAAGCGGTAGGCAGAGGCACTTGCTAAAGCAAATGCCCACGGTTCACCAAGCGTATTTAACCCAACATGATAGGGAGTGAGCCCATCGCCGTTATAGGGTTCACACACCTTGTGGTGTGCGGGTTTCATCACGATGTTTTCCTTAACCGTGCGAGCTTTGCGTTGCTACATAGGCTCTGAAAAAGAGTCCCATTGGTACACGTCCAGTAGCCGGACTCGAACCCGCGACCTCTCGGTTACAAGTCAAGGGTCCGACCAACTGGACCACAGACGCGCATAATTTTATTTCGTAAATATTTGTAAATATATTTACTTATTACTATAATTATGTATATTTTTAAGCATTTATGTATTCTTAATATTTTAGTACTAGATTAGGACATACTCGACCAGATAGCACACACACACTACCCATTACTGTACAAGTTAAGCTCCATAATGTTTTTCAATAAGGTTACCTGGAAGAAATCTCTCTGAGCGATAAGGTCGCCTTATGCAATCTTACCATTGTCAATTTTAGTTTTGTACATTTGTAATGTACTGTGTGCAATAAAGAGTATAGTAACACCAAAATAAATTTCTAAAATCCGTTCGAAATTAAATGAGATAGTCAATTCGTTTGTTCCATTAATAGGAAGGTAACAGTAGGGTATATTTAATGGAACATGCTATAGTTTCACTTATACGGGCCATTACCTTCAGTACAATAATATTTATTACCGATTTCTAGAATGACGTACTGGCCTTACAATGTCATATTCATATTTATACATAACATAAGTAATACCATGACTCATACTTTGTATAATATGTAGTTGTAATATATACCTAGTTGTAATTATTAACCTTCAAGTAGTGACGTGCATATGGTGTGTCATTAGTAGTGACATGACGTCTTATAGACGTGAAAGTACATTGGGCTCTGAGAGTGGGTATAATTATATTTAAGAGAGTAATTATTCTGATAAACAATCTAGGATGTTTAATTTAGCTGACCTCAATAAAAGAATACGTGAATTTATTAAAAATCAACAGTTATTATAAATATTCAGGAACAACCTCAAATCACAGAAAATTTAATTGGTACTTCTTAGAAATTATAAAAATAAACAATAAAACTTCTTTTCAAACAAAAAAATAAGCATCTCTCATTCTACATATTTCAGGCATATAAAAAATAGGAACAATTTTTATTTACGACGTAGGCATCAGTCTCGATCGTTACAGTCTTTGCGGGTCGTTTTTGAGCAACTCCAGCATATAGACGTGAGACATGTAACACATTTGTACCTTGTACGTCTCTTCAGCTTTGCCGGACATACTCTGCAATTGCGTTTTTTCGTATAGGCACAGTTTGCAGTTGCTTTGGTAAGTCACTAGCGAGAATTCTTTTTATTGTGTGTCTTAGCTCTCCCGGAAGGCGATCATTGTAAACACGTCGTTTCAAGTGTGGCAGAAAGAGATCTCGGTATAGGTTGTACAAAAACTGCCCTCTAGTCAATTCAGCAACATTCGTGCATTGCTTATAGAGCACAAACGAATTAACCCCAGATAGATCCCCCGATAGCGCTGAAAAATATAGCAAGAGTCGTATGGACGAATAACAGACTCTTAGGAAAAAATGCACTAGTACTGAGGTGACGTCTAAAAAAACACCCTCACAAATAGTGACCTTACGTCTCAGAGTCACCAAATGGTTGTAGAGACACACGTGTTGCCGCCACCAGCGCGGGCATCAGCGATGACGATTCGCATTGCCGAAACGGAAAGGTACCGGGCAGGGGGGGCGTGTATTTTGAAAACCAACAGATTTATGCCTAAATTTGTAACCATTGCGTCCCAGGGACACCCACGTCACTACTTAAAGGTTAATCATTAAAACTTTACATTATAGACCATTTTATTATAATGTACCGTAAAACTTTTAATGCTAGGTTTTCAATTGGCAAAGACTATTAATAATAATTAATTGCTTAATAGAAACAAGGTATCGCACAAATCGACGTTATTTCATGAACATAACTTTTCGGATTGCGATAAATAATATAACGGACTAGATAGAGGTAATTGCTAATGAAATACCCACTTCCAGCTCAATGGACCAACAACCTAAGGCGGGCGGGTGGCGATTGGATGAATTGACCGTGCATTGTGGAGCACTCTGGTTAAGGCCTACTTATGGCGTGCCTATTAATCCCATCCAATTAATAATAATAAATGTTTATTATTAATAACTGATTAAAAGGCGTGTATTATATAAACATTAATAAAAAATAAACATTTAATTACTTATATTCTTCTCCATCCATAAGTAGGCCTTAACCAGAGTGCTCCACAATGCACGGTCAATTCATCCAATCGCCACCCGCCCGCCTTAGGTTGTCGGTCCATTGAGTTGGACGTGGGTATTTCATTAGCAAGTACCTCTGTCTAGTCCGTTATATTATTTATCACAATCCGAAAAGTTATGTTCATGAAATAACGTCGATTTGTGCGATACGTTGTTTGTATTAAGTAATAAATTTCATACATAAGGAATTATGTGAGAATATTTCACGAGACAATGAGCGGAACGTATGAAAGGTATGGACGGGTGCGGCGATGGAACATTATCTAAAAAACCGGCCAAGAGCGATCGGGCTCGCCAATGAAGGGTTCCGTAGCAGCACTAGCAGCAGGTAGGTAACATAGTAATATACAAATTTTTGTAGTTCGTTGTAAGTTTGATCGACGTGTTATTACTATATAATAAATTAGGTAAGTAATTTGATTTATGACGTTTAAAAACAGAGCTACTGGCTAGATCTCATTCAAACCAATTTACGTCAGTAGTTTGTATAGTAGGTTATTTTTATTTCTTTATTTTATTTATTTATTTATCATCATCAGCCCATACCTGTCCACTGGTTATACACATAGTAGGTTATACACATCATATATTTTTTTCAGTTTTATCATGTCCATATTTCGCTTCGCTTTAGAAAAAAATGATATAAGAAACCTCAACACATCATTTTCAAATACCTATTGATAAATACCAAATAGGTATAGGTTTGATGAAAAAAAATTTTGTGTTTCAGTTCTATGTATGGGGAACCCCAAAAATTTTGTCAACAAATTTCAATAATGTAGCTCTTATAGTTTCGGAATAAACTGGCTGTGACATACGGACGGACGGACGGACAGACGGACAGACAGACAAGACGATCTATAAGGGATTCGTTTTCGCCATTTGGCTACGTAACCCTAAAAACACATACCTAAGTATATTCGTACTAGTGTTTATCATGTTATTATTTTTAAAATTCCAACGTTATTCTTATTTGTTACATAATTTATACGCCATGTGATTTTTTTTTATCTAATATTAGAAGTGTTTATAGAGTTGGTAATGTATATATTTAACTGTACACAAGAAATAACTTCGGCCTTATATTTAAAAACCTGTAGCGGTAGACAGAAACTCAGTAGATTATTGGAACCACTAGTGTTCTCTATGTAAGCATATGTTTTATGCATCCTGGGTTTGACACTGTCCTATCAATCTATAAGAGGAACATTAATGTATGCAGATTGCGAAATGATATATGTCCAGTGAATGTATGCGAGCTGTGTATTGACAAGGCATCAAACACAAACATTCGGAAGTGGTGACATTAGAATAACATTATTGATTAGTTGTATAATGTAGTTAGGTAATCCGCCTAACAGTAACTGTACCTGACCTAACGTAATACACCGCCTACAATAATTACTCGTTGTTACGGCTAAGCATCGTTTATAATATTCTCGATGCACCTATCTATTGTCTAACACACAACAACAAAAACCTAGGAGGACTTGATGACAAGGAAATCATCATTTGCACAACTGTGTCAACCAAATCTGTCATCGGCCTCAAATGGACTCATGTTTTGTAACACCACTCGCATACAAATGTGTTTTTTTTTTTGCGGAGATCGATGCGTGAACAGCATCGATGAGCGAGCGGCAGATTACGTATAGGCAATTTAATGAAAAAAGGATTAAAAAAAAAGAACATTTTAATTCGTTTCCTGCCAGTGGTTCTGCGGGTTACCAAAAAGGGTGAGGTTGGAGGCAGTGTACTTATAAAGCCGCTTTCACCCACGCTGTTTGAACTCCGTGGTCTGCGAACTACTTGGTCGTTTTGTAGAGTTGATGTCGCTAACTTATGTAACCCGGCATCGTGACCTGACCGCCGTCGTCGTGTCTCAAGGATTAAAAGCCGATGAAAGAAAAAAAAATGAGTTTGATCAACGAACAACCTGATGGTGTCACATACTGAATCGGTATTGCGCAGGTGCCAATTATACGTATATTAAAAGACACAGAAATATCAATAAGATATATGACATCATTGTCTTATGTCTTAATTTTATACTGAGTATATATTTAGTATATTAACGCTAACAAGCTTGTTACATCAACATAATACATTGGAACAATACAAATTAGTTTTTTAAATATTATTTATTACGGAACAGACAAAAACCGGTGTGAGCTGTCAGTGAAATAATCTACTGGATAATACTGCTTAAATTACGACAAAACAAGGTAAAACTGACATGGTTTAGTGCACTTGCTGTGGTATTATGTGAATGATGTATTAAATCAATTTAATGTTCGGTAAGTCCAGATTCTGTTACAATGTAAGAAATTACTGTAATGTAAATAAGTATTAACTACTTATAATGTGTAGTAACTTTATTCTTCTCAATCCAACAAAAAAAACGGTACCTACTTCTCGATAGCATTAAAGAAGATAATGTAAAGTGTACACGAGAAAGTAGATCAAGTTAATTCAGGCCAATATTAGGATTTATGACATAACACAATAGCTAAAACCCAGTGTCAAAATAATTGCCAACAGAATAGCACTAGATCACGAAAGTGGTAACTGAAATTGACACCATAAAGAGGCATAACGTAACATTTCTATTGAGGTACAATTAAGTCGTATTGCCTGACAAGAGGATTGCATAGTAGGTAGAGTACTACCGGAAAAAAAAATGACAAAGTCTTATGGATTAGCAAATAAATCAAACGATCCAAATTGCCTATGAAGTAAGACGTTGTAATCTTTATAATCTATAAAAGCTATTATGATGAATGGTAACGTTCATACAATAGTGCTTTGAGCTTTCTTGGCATAAATTTTATCTGTAGTTTTAGTATTATTGTCTTATGTGTATCAGTTTTAGTAGTTAGTTTTAGTTACTACCTACATTATTCGGAGGTACCTTTGTGTGATGGCCACCATACGTTTTTTAGTACTTACCTATGTATACATTTATCGTTTTGTTAACCTTAAAGTTTTGGATAATACAATGCCACCAGGACCTGCTTAATAAACGTGAATAATAACAATTTAGTTTGATTCATTGGCTGCATGGATGAATGGCATTGGATTCAATCTCAACATAAGTAATCGCAATCTCAGCAGTTCTGCTGATAATTGAATGCTGGATCAAAGGATTTTTGATGAAGGTTAGATGTCGAAAAAGTATACTTGAAAATCTAATGTTATATTGATCACTAGATTTATCTAAAACATACCTATAGTAAGCAAATTCAAACATTTACTGTCCAAAATTTTAATTAATTAATTTAATATTGTCGCATGAAAGAGTATTTATGTACAAGCATTTACTCAGCACTGACTGTTCTCACGTGACAATACTAACATTTATATACTGTGACACAGTCGCTAATCACACCGCACTGCAATTTGGCATTGAAATGGCATTCTCACTACAAAAGCCTTGGTACAACCACCCAAATGATTATAAGCCAAATAAACTGAATCATCACCTACTACGGCAACTTGAACGTAACTAAGGTCTCTTTGAATCTGTCGGGTATCCTTCGTTGTGGGCCACGAATATTGAAATGGACAAATCTCATGTTCTCCGAACTCGGGCGTATGTAATCATTGTTATGTAGAGTTACAGACACGGTGAGTTATACAGGTGTCGTAGGTCCTGACCTTTTTCTGAGCGTGATTTCTTCTATAGCATAGCTTACAATAAATTGGAGCCACTCTTGTATCTTCGTCCGCGACGCTACATTTGCAGACGCATAGATTGCGACCAATATACATTGAACTGACCCTAGTAAGAAATAGCTTTTAGAACCGGTACTATCCGATTATGGCAATTTGCCTTTTGTGTGAAGAGACGTGATGGCATGCGAGAAGGAAGATAACAGTAAAGGTATACTCTAAGAGTAAGGTTACATTTGACACGGTCAAATGTATAAGGAAACTTATTTAGAAGAGAATAATTCATCGCGGGCTCTACAAAATGCTTCAATTGGCTAGTGATTACAGACCAAACAGTTTAATTAAAACTATTAAGTTTTAATTAAATATAGAAACCGAAAGCTTATTTACAGTGGTGCCTAATATATTTTATTCTGTATGAAGCACAGTACAGGCAGTTAACAAAAATGCATTTATAAGAAAAAACGATACCTAACAAATAAGCATGCAATTGTTCAATGTTCATAAAAAACGTGCAGCAACGATCACGCTATAATTATTTCTTATCTGTGTATGTACCAGGTATCCATCCGTAATAGTCTTCACCGAATCAATTATTAACAAATCAATCAATCAATCAAAGTATTGACTGTTTGATTGTTGTGCTAGTTAGTATATAACGTGTACAATCTACGAATCCTTAACGAAATATGAACGATATCATTCCTCAATTACGGCAGCAGATTTGGTCGACTAAACAGTTGTTGCTGTACAATCGTAAGTTTAATAAAGGGGCCCGGAAATTTCGTATATTTTTTTATACAATGTAAACCAACCACCTAACTGATGAACTGTCTGCAAACGTTATTTTACTTCAATTAGGTTCTCTTCAATAACGTTATTTTTATATACTTCAATATCAATCAAATACCTACGTATTTACATAAATAATATTTGATATACATTTCATCCACATCTATGTAGCCCTTAGAAAGTGATGCATACAATAACGAAGACAATAACTGTTTTATAATATGTACCTATACAGCAATATTGTGTTCATTGGCGATTCATATCGGAAATCTAATATTAAACATTCAGGCGTATGTGAAACGGTTGTGGGGGCGTTTCGACCGTTCTGACGTTAACACGGGAAACACAAACATATTTAGCCACGTAACTATATTACTTTGAACTCTATCGTTAAATATATTTGTAGATACGCAGTGTATCGGAAACATATCGGTATATTGCTCATCAGTCCAACTGTTTTTGACCGGGGTTGGGCCATTTATCAATAATTCATTGGAGAGTTATATTTCAGTAACACAACACACACTGGTAGCAGACGTTTGGACAATTATACGTATACATGTTGTATTAACTTGAGCCCACTTTTTGTGTAAGTTTGTACGTATTAAGTGTCAAGGCACACATAATATAATGAAGAATTCTGCCGTCACATTACATTGCATCACATTACGACTAAAATGAAAAACAGAAATGAATATCTTTTAAAACTTTCCATTGGAGTAATTAGTGACGTATGTATGTAGGTGGTATTATATCATGTCAGAAGAATATGTATCTTAGCTTAATTTTTGATCTTTCTTTTATTTTACATTAGCAACGAACGTTATTTTGCCAATATTAATTAGTAACATTTCTCTGCTATTATATGCATGTATTGTACATATAAACCGTCCGTAAAAATCGCTATCTACTAAAGAAAACCGCATCAAAATCCTTTGGGCAGTTTTACAGATTTAAGCATATATAGAAACAGACAGCGGGAAACAACTGTGTACAATGTATTGAATGAGTAAAATTATTAAAAAATATATGCATAGTATTTACCTCTTTACTTCTTCTCTCCTTATTAATAATACCTAGCAATAGTCTAACGTGAAAATAAAAGAACACCTGAATCCATTGGTTTTGAACAATGTTAAGTACTTAATCAGTTTTTTCAAATACTGTATTAAAATTTCATTTGGGCATTCAACACATTTATTTAATCAGTAGTCGTATTTTTAGATGTCTTGATGGAGGCTAAAGTAACTGCATCAGCTGTAATGATCTATACATACATGCATATTTACTCAGTTTCTGTCACTGACACATTTTGAAATAAAAAGTCACGCAATAGGACAATGACACTTTTGAGCAATGCTTATCTTTTTTTTAAGTAGGTAGGGACTTTTGAAGTATGCATTCGGGATATTAATCAAATAGGTGAACAATTATTCATGTAGATATACTTGTTCATAATGAAATAGTATGCTTGTAGACGTGTGATTTATAGACAGATCCAATATCCGAAACCATTAGTTATCGTTACGTTACCGTTAGACAATTACTATTCTTCTATATATCAAACAGTCAAAATCTGTTAGAGTATCGAATATTGGAATCTTATTACAACAATGTAATAGTTACACGGTGTGTTATGTGATGGCTTGATTTACGGTACTGTAATATCAGTTTACCTTTTATCCAACAAATAATATTTTTGGGTCAAGCATCATCATAACTTCTCCTTCAAGATACTTATAACGTTATCCAGTTTCTTCATACATTATGCAATTACGTCCAAAATCTCATGGGACATGACAATAGTAAATAGGTACCTAATGAACAAGTGTGATCTATCGTAGACCACGTCGCTGCTTAACATCGGGCAGCATGGTGATCAAATGCTTGTTCAGTTTATTATAAAAAAAGTCCCAGAGCATATTTGGGGTAGCATGATAACAATACGTATCATAAAAATACATTAAATACATTATCTCTTTTAATTCCAAAGCGGGACAGGCTGACTCTAAACATTGTATCAATAGTCACATAAATAACAAGTACATACATACTAAAACAAAGCAAATTTACAATATCCACCTACACTACGTTTATTCGACCTAGGCGTTTAAACCAGCGTCCTTCCTTGCATAGTTATAAAGTGCAGACTTGAAGCCATGGTGGCTAAAGTGAGGTGAATCCACATTTATTGTAACCAAGTATTATTTTATTGCTCTACCACACATTTGCGAACTGTTGTGCGTTTGGATTCGCCGCAGCTCGCTCAAATATATAAATAATAATTAAGAAACTGTAGGGTAATGTTGACGAAAGCCTATGATCGTTTTTCGACTGGGCAATTTTATTTAAAACATTCTTAGTTACATATTGTAGTGGTAGGTAGAGACAATGGATATCTATTTTGCCAATGTATCCAAATTTATTTATCCGATTTTACCACATTCGTACAGTCTTTATATATATTTAAAGATACTATTTTTCTTAGTTATGAAATTAGGGAAGGTGGCATCCAAAAGAGTGTTCAAAACTAAACTAAGACTAATATTTGTATGAACATAGAAGCAGTCTCAGGATTCAATTAAAATTCCAAACACAAGGTATTTCGTAACCTACTTTGGTCTAACTTTTCATTCTCTGTTGTCATTTAGTGTTTATGATTAACATTGGTAGCAACATTTATTCGCATAGGTTCGCTAACGTGTAGATGCTGCATAATGCACGCCGACACGGGTGGGCGCTTCTAAATTGCAGCTGTCAGGTAATGCCTGATGAACGTGGGCTCCGAAGATGGCCTTATTTATCATAGAAAACAGCAGGCTTCATATAACTTGTTGTACGTCTACGAACTTAACTTCAGTACGCAGAAAAGGAAATAAACGATCACGTAAAGGTGTGATGTGTGATTAGTTTGTGTCTATTAATACTTATTGTTTTGATCCTGATATGGAAGAATAACCTTCCTATTAATTACTTCAGGGTAAAGATTGGAACATGATCTGGGGTTTTTGTCTAAAGTGTAATTAGCCAATGTTTGTTTCCTACTTAAGTAAAATGTAGCATTTTGCAGTAATAACTTTCATTGATACCTGTATTTGGCTCCTCCAAATTAATTAATTATGGCTATTGATGATGCTTTTGTTACTGTGTCTTGCGTTGCTCGAATGGTACAGGCAATAAACTAGATATGTATTAAGCTTAAAAAAAATAATTAACAGATACATAAGTTTTTTGGGTGCAAAAAGGCGGCCATCTAGACACTGTGATTTACCACTGTCAATCTCCTTTATAGTTATAGTTATGGTGATATAGGTTAAGTGTGATATTTGTTGTTTATAGTAACATAATTAAAACTTCAAGAAATTCAAGGAATTAATAAGAAGTGTCGCTAAACCTATGCTTTGATTATTCAGAACAGACAGACTAGTAATGCTGAACGTCTGATTAAAAAAATATACGTGCGTACAAGACATACGTAAATAAACACGTAAGTATTTGTTTCGTCTTAATCTTCAGAAAGGAAATTAGTAACAAGCATGATGAATTGATGATGCGCAAAGACGAAAAAAAAGTAATGGCAATCAGAATGGCGTCCTTTGTAAACTATTTTTTTCTAGTGCAGACATCCTGTTTTTTGTAAACTTAAACATTGCAATATAATTAAACTAACCACTAACGAACGGGCGAGTACTTGAAGCGTCAATATTTTTTGCTTTATCACCTTGGCATTGACCTCATTTGCTGTATAATCCTCTTAATTTGACGGTACAACGTTGTCCTAAGCTCTACAAATTTGTTTAACTTGAGCTCGCACGTGGACTTCTTAGATTCGGAAAATCTATTAATAACACTTCTGTTTAGCTCAGCTTGACCGCAATTCCAAATAGATAACGAATAACTTTTAATCGGTTCTAACAATCATAAAGTAGTGTCGGTGACGAATCAATAATTGTATCTAAATTCCAGTATATAGATGTATAAAAGTTTAAGGTGAAAATAATAAATGAATCAAGAATATCATTGATTTTTCGCGTAAGGATCGGTGGTACATCCATTTTATTAGGTGATAATTATTTGTGTTATATTCCTTAATCCATCATGGGGTTTTCATAATAATATGCAAATAAAAAAGAAACAAACCGAAATACTGAGTATTATGCTTCAGTAATTCATAAGAACCAAATTAAAGTATCTGAAATATACAGCACTAACGCCGTTCAAGTTGTGGTCTTACAAAAGACATCAACGCGTCACCGCGTGTTACAATTTCACAAGATAATGTACCTTTTACTCTCACGCCTGAAGTCCGAAAACGTTGATATCCTTTCGATAGACAGGTTCATATAACTGGGTCATAGCGCTTTAAAAAGTGCACCAGTTTGTGTACTAAAAATTGAATTAATTGCATTGGTTGATTTCGTCACCATCTCCTATCTGTTCCACCTTCGTCCATTGATCGGATAGGTAAACGGCAAGCGGCGGCGACGGCGGCGGCAGCGTACGCTCAGGCCTCGGTTAGCCTTGACCTACTCGCGGGCGGTCATCGCTTTCGATTGTGCTACCACCGCGATCCCAATATCGATAGAAAGTGAAAACTCAATAATACTTAATTAGACCTATTTTGTGCTCCATTTATCAAAAACTGTTAGAAGCAACTCTGGTTCTCAATACATTCTCATAAACTCGTGACTACAATAGATAAAAACTTTGAAGACATTTCATATTTGTTTCATACCTAATTAACTTTTAGCCATGCGTCATCACCCGGATATCCCTTAGGTTGTCTTTCCTTTGCGCTGTATTTTGATAGAGAATTTGATATCATTATTTGTATTTTTCACTAGTTTACTTACTACCAGTACTTAAATGAAACTAATCATATAATTCTTTTCTTTCTTAAAAGTTACATTTACTGAAAATCCTTTCATTCATTACATTATGTTACAACTCGGAATATTAACTTTTACCATGAAATAATACACTTTTTATCTATTCAATCTATAATACTCATTTTTTTAAATACCTATGACATATTAATAAAAAAAAACATCCTGAATAATATGGTCATATGGTTGCAAGTGGTACTAGGATGTAAGTACAAATGTACAAGTAAGGTGACCAACATCCACCCACGCACTATTATGTATGAGTACAGGTGTTGCGCTGTACATTGAGGCAAATGGAAAATTAATGTATGTTCCGACGTTTATTTAGATTGATTCGAAAATGATCAATTATTATATTTTTACTCTGTTTGAGGTATATTTTTCAATAGACACATGCGATCATTTTGTTATTTTAAGTTGTAAATTGATTTCGTAAAAACAACGATATTACAATGCCATTAACTAAGTATTTCGCATGCATAAATCTTTTATATTTTTTTTGTATTAAAATTATTACCAATTGCATTACTGCTAAAAGCTCCACGGTATTACAAACTACATCAAAAACCTTGAGTTGATATACAATAGCCAATTACAAATACGGTTCTAAATTATATCGAGCAAACGGATAACTAGACCGAGGCGTGTAAATACAGACCATAGACCGTAGGCCATGACCTGAGGGTCATATCCTGATTGCACTATTCCTAACAAAAACGCTTCTGCTCTACAATTCCTATTTATCGTTCATAATAAAATTAGAGCTTTTCGCCAAAAGCGCCAGCTAACAGCCAATGCAACGCAACAGTTTCACATCAGTTATATGCAATACATTAAAGCATATGTAGTCTTATATAGGCATATATTTTGAGCTGAATATCGCTAAAAATGTCTCTATGTAGAGTTCTAAAACTTCTGGTATTGTGCTGTAAAATGTGTCGTGAAACGGCACCGACTTGTGGGCAAATTAGTGGGAGTACCTTAATGGTCAGTTGGTGAGTGTAGCCTCATTGGTTGTCAGGGTTGTAGCTGTCTACGAGCATTGTACTTGAAAGCTGCGTGGGCACCATTTCTGTCGCGTAAGGCTAACTCAAAGCGAATCTGACCTTGAAAGACCATGGACGATATGTGTTTTCGTAATTCTTATTGTATTATTTTTTTTAACATCACTTGATATGAAACATTTTTAAGTTAGATTGAACCAAAAATAATACACTCAAGCAGTGTATATATCGAACTATATACGAGAAACGCTCTTTACATAATTTTTATGTTTGTCCCCTTTGAAGAGTAGGTATTATTAGGTCATTACAGATTTATAAAGTAGGTAACGTTAAGTTATGCAGGCATGTGACGGCGAACATCTCTAGAGTATTTATTGTCGCTGTGTCTCAACTCCCGTGTTACAAGTGCCTTTCTGTGTTATATATTATGAAATGATAGTGCATAATTTTATACGTTTATTTACTCCGCTGTACCAGTCCCTAAATTCAATTCTCGTTTATGCAACTTTTGATTAATACAAACGGTTCAAAAACCTGCACAGGTTTTAAAATTCTCACTAAATGCATAAATTTCATCCGAAAATAAGATTAGGATCTCCTTTTAGTGTGATACTCTGAACCAGAATGGCTTTCATTAAATGCGCATAAATGTTTAGCATTGCTTAACATTCTTATCACCCATCTCGTGCTATTACCGTACACAGTTGATTAATGATTAGTGTCGGTCCTTGACTCTCTCAGGCAGTGGCGAAGGCGGCGGCGCTGGCAACCCTACTGGGATTCGTTTGTGACGCAACACACCAAGAATACTAGTCTATATACTTGCTCTACATTCGCTTTGTCTTGCACGCTTAAAACTGGACGGCAGTGTAGTAGACCGCTTCGAAACCGTGACAACGACCGAGATCACCATATCCTTTTCGTTTCACTCGCGAGGGAAAGGGACAACCTCTGCCTACTGCGACGTTATGATGCAAATCGGTGAAACGGGTACAGGAGTGTGACGTCACGAGGCACTGCCCTGTGGTAACTAAGTTCATATTGACCCATGATATTAAAATGGAACTGGAGAAACTACTTGAGCAACGCTTTAACATTCTGTTATAGAGATAACGCTGTCGGAGAGATTGGGATACTATTATAATGCAACGTATTGCATTGTTGTGTGCGAAACATTTAAAATAACAGGTTCACCACAGAAACTTTTTTGACCTGAAACATTATGAATACGAAACAAGTTTACGAATAAGAAAGAGCTGATGCTCTTTCTTTGTACACTGATGTGTATCCCAGTAGTAGGTAGGTGTGTGTATCACAGTGGGCATTCGGAACTGAAATCGGGAGGTTGTGATATCGTGATCTCCTTCCTATACTAGGCCAATGGTTCTCTTGCAGAGCCTATGTACGCTGCGTAACGATCAAAGGATGAGGGAAATCATATTGATAAAACTCGCAGACAACGGCGATTGCTCATCCGCTGTCACGTTGAATGTTGCATAAACTAAAATGGATAAACGGGGTCCTATTACGAACAAAATATTATGTCGTTAAGGTAAACCATCTATCATTTCTATTGAAAATAGTTTTAGATCCACATATTTGATATTTTTGCGAAATCATTCTTCACATGAATTGAAATAAATGTATCGAGGTCGTCATTATACAGTCAAGTAAAGCGAGATATTGGTTCTATATGAAATGAAATTGGCAATAATTTGCTATTTTCGATTTTTATCGCCGTTGCCACACAAGATATTTCTATCTATAGATAGTAGGCATACAACATTTATTCAGGTCAGTATTTTTGTCACACAAGTCTTATTTTTATAACCTGGCGAATTTTTGCCTCATAAATTATCCCATGCTGATCTGGGATGTAAATAGGATGAATCAAATGTCTTTCTTCCTGGCATCTCGTAAGAGCCGACTATAAGCTGGCAACTTGTAACTGAACGTCTAAATTGACGTTGTTAACTCCTTATTTAGCTAAATTTGGCCGAAATGTCCTTGTGACTTTAAGGTACTGACTACCTTTTTTTGGAGATTTCGAACGTATATATGTATGTATATAAGTTGAATAATGTTTGTAAAAACGGAGAGAAAGTAAGGGAGCTTCGTGGACACGGGAGGGATTACGGGCGTGAATGATTACAGGCACGTAATAATTTTTTTTCTTTTTAAAAACGTGCTTCATATTTTCGAAATAGTCAAGCGAAGTATTATTTTTACTACCTACCTGGTATAATTCACCATACCAAAAGAACAACAGAAGAACATACCGATGTGTTGTTTTTAATGTTCCCTTCTAGAAATTATAAATACTAAATGTATGTACCTTCTTCCGAGGTAATGTGAATGAGGTACATACATATATCCAGTTCCTTACAACATCGCACATAAACATGTAACATGTTTTCGCTTTATGCCATCTCGCTTACTAACAAGATGGTAAGCTGTTATTACCAGCACTAAACTGAAGCGTTATTTGGCAATCGTAAACTGTTGAAACTAGATTATTAAGTCGTATCAACAGCACACCAGCCGAAATCCGTTATTCTTCGGTCAGTGAAGAAATAATCATAATGTAACAAATCAATGTAATGTATACTATAATCATACGTTATGTACCACTCGTAAACCCCACTGGTAAGTATGCAGGTTAACGATGAGAACATTTAAATAGGTGAACTCCTAGGCCACTAGCCTAGATGACATAGCATTTGTATCGACATTAATCTAGGCAAAAAAAACACATCATAAATATAGATACATCGATAATATTTTATAACAATACACACATTGCCTTCCATGTTACATACCTAAAGCACTTGAGTTATAAAATTCAAACAAAGAAATATATTTACTTAAATACGAGTATAAAATATTTCTTTTAAATACATACTTATATAAATAAAACAGCCAGACATATCCAATAGCCTAACCTGTCAGCGATGGGAACGAATCGAACCCACGACCTTACGGAATAGAGTCAGACATGATCTATGTTACTGTTTAAACACCAAACGGTGTTTAAACAGTAACATCGTCCACCGCAAAATTAAATTGATTAGGTAGATCCGGATATTTTTACATTAAAAACTAGTAAGTTGTATATTAACTTGTATTCTTCTGAGTTGTTATCATCAGACTCCTATTATACATCATACTTGGATACTAACATTAATTTCATTCATTATTTGCAGAGGCATCGCAGATGAAGCAACTCGAGATTGCTCAAGTTCAATTAGTAACCATAGAGTTTTAGGAGTGAATATATTCGAATAAACGTATATTTATGCACCTTTATGTACGGAAGCGTTGCCTAAACCTATATTATTTATATAATATACATAGATACGAAATATTAAACGTCCAAAGTTCCTGTTCATATATTAATCCCATGATCAAGAGACATAAAAATGTTTGCCGCCTTGTTTATGTACTGCATGTATAATTTCAATTCACAAGTCTCATAAATTCACTACATCTCCAAAGTAATATAATTATCAAGTAGCGAGAGATCAAGCAAAGCGTGTTAGGGTAGAGTGGGTTGACTTTGAATACACCTACACTTGCTCACAACCTTCACGGGCGCCTCGTCCAGCCTACATCTTTCTGATTACGTTATTGTGCAATTATTAACTGAGTCACTTCATTTTGTCAATACTTTACTGGGTTTTGGGCAAAGCTGCCTGCCTTAAATGGGTAAATTTGTTTATTTTTTATCTTTACCTAAGCCGTTATCTTTGCCGTCTGACGCTGGTTCTATTAGTGACGTGAACTAATGAGTCAGTCTGATATTTGTGTGTGTCACTCTTTATGGGAATTTGTGTGAAACCAAACCTGTTCACCCCCATTTACTTCCGCCCTCCCACATAGAATTACCTAATATGGACTTAATCATAGAAAATTCGTGACAACCGACCGAAATTGGAATCTTTTTCTCAAAGAACCTTTCTTAGCGTCGTCGGCAATAAGTGTAACACGTGAATGAATATAATTACCAAAGCTCAAGATTATAGCTTGGGAAGCTGTCGCCATTAGTCGTGTGGGCTAATTAATATTTCTACTCTTTTATATTATTTAGAAAAAAAATATGTTAATTTCTATTGGTGTTATGAAATTGATGAGTGCCTATATTTTTCAATTCTGTAGATATATTCTGGTTTAGCCAGGCTGTAATAAAACAATCCCTAGAAAATCTAATTAAAAACAAAACCTGGTTTTCTTTCAATAAAATACTCCAATAACCATGTTTAAAGTACTTTCTCTGCTGTCATAGCCGTGGGACGCCCTGTATATGTAATAGACTACTGCTCCACTATAATAATAATATGTTTCACAACAGCAATACTGTACATATTCTTTGTGGCATTGCTCTTGTAATACAGTCACGGTCCATATGTACACGAGAGAGCACTGCCGACAGCCAGTAAATTCGCCTTGGGGATAAATTAGACCAATACATTGTGTTCGTACCTCGACAACTATGCACAAATGTCGAAATGTGTAAATAGGCACATCTGACGACAATGGTCTTGTGTGCACAGATAAATTTACTAAACAAGGTCTTCAAGAGCAATTTATTTTACAGTGAGACTGAATCTTTTGCCGGACTTTTATGTTTTTTGGACTTGAGCGGATGTAGCACAGTGGTCCATTCTGGAAATGGAAATGTTTGGATTGAGTGGGATTGAGCTTGGCCGCGCGTAGGTACTATCCAATGCTCTTATGGTGTACAGCATTATGTGTTAACTGTTTAAGGGTCACAGAGCTAGTAGGTTTATACCTATGTGAATACACAGTTTGTAACTAAAGTGATATTTTTTTACTTTGATCGATATTACGTCGATTCTTTCCTTTCAAAATCAGGTATGACATAGCATCAAACTTTGGATCAGAAGTAAAGGTGACTGTCGAATAGAGTCGTGAAAAAAGGTTTTTAAAGTAACTTGTGTTCTCAGAATGTAATCAGTAATTGAAAATGCATTCCAACTGTCGTTTCCGCGACCGTACTCTGCAAAATATTCCCTAACAGGATAAAAGTATTTAGCGTCACTAGTACATAGATCTATTACTTTCTAGATTACGCAAACAACCGCACGCTGCCATCGTCGGTTAAATTGTCCAATGGCGACAGTTGCTCAACTGTCGACTAAATGGCCTAATCTATAGCAGATACACATCTTACGTCCACATTACATGCCTGTAAATAAAAGTATGCCGAAGAATTATTGCTGAAGAATTATTGCTAACAAGCATAGGCTAATTTTGTCAATAATTAGTGTATAGACGATTATTTTGGGAACCCCATGGCGAGACGTGGTTCTTTACTAATGATAGCTATCTGTACGTACAGTTCACCTAATTCCTATTAAGTATATTATGTACCATCTGATTAATTTTATGATAAAAACGTTTATGAAATGACACTCACATATCACAAACTTTTGTATATTTGTTACTCGTTCATGGAAAAACTACCGAACGGTTTTTCATAAAGTTTAGTGAGCTGATATTTTTAGATAGAAATTATAAACTGGATTACTACTTATGTTATTATACAACAGGAATAGCATAAACGGCGGGTAACACTGTGAGTCACAACCAGTAGGTTTATAAAACTCAAGATGCTTTGTAAGCGTACTTACACTGACATATCTTGTCACGCGATTCTAGGCCGTCGGTGTATGACGATATGACGTCTATTTCATAAGATACCGACATAGGAAGTGGCGTATAACACTTAAACAGTACCAATTAAAAGGGCCAATCATATGAATTAAGCGGTGTGGAAGCGTAATGATAGGTTTAGGGCCGGGATCGGTTCCATTGGGTCACTTTCACTTGCGTTCGCTGTCGACGACGTTGCCCTACCACCATATGCGCTGACGCAAACTTCGTCTTGCTCTAAGGGTGAGCAAGTAGACGCGCACCGCACCTCTCCAGATAACAGCTTATGCGCCGAAAGGGCAGACAGGGCTTGGCCTAGGCTAGCCCTAAGGGTGAAATATATACATTGAATACATATAATATTTTTTCATCATGTGTAAGGTATGTCAAATTTCATACGTAAGTGGCAAGTATGTAAGCAAGTTAAATAACACTTTAAAATATCTAGACGTGAAATCAATAGTTCCAGGTTATCTATAAAACCGATATTTAAAAGTAATAATAATATGTATGTATGAATTGTGATTTTTTCTAGTTCTATTTTATCAAGTTTTTAGTTTCAACCGAGTCAGATCTGGTGACCATGTGTCATATATTCCCTAGACTTATATCATGTCACCAAACATTATGTTGACTCTACTAAAGATTATGGGCGTGAGTAGAGGAGTAGAGGTGTACCCACTACCTATAACAATAGACACAAATAAAAATTCTTTTTCATCACACAAACTACTGTTGCTAAACATTTGACCACGCCTCGAACTTATCTTCAATGCTTTCATTGTGAGACAATGCATGCTTGGAGTTCTTCAAGTTACTTATTAATTAAACGTTTCGAAAACTACGAACAGTTCCGATATACATATCAACGAAAATCATGTTGAGCAATCGATACTCTTTTGTTTTGGAAAAATATTATTACGATAACATAAATAGGTAGGTGGTTGTTACAAGGTGCACAGTAACTTTACAGATTATTTAAAACTAGCTGACGCGGCAAACGTTGATTTGCTAATATACATTATTAACAGTGTTTCTCTGATATTATAAAGATTCCTCAAGAATCACTATCCATAAAAGAAAACCGCATCAAAATCTGCTGCGTAGTTTCAAAGATATACGAATAAATAGAGACAGACAGCGGGAGGCGACTTTGTTTTATACTATGTATTGATGATAACTCGAATTTCTATGTGGGTTATACGGAACAAATGATAATATGTTTTAAATGGGAATTCGTTTATACTGTAATATCGAATAATATCATGGGCCATTTTGCCATCTGACCCTAAACTAGGATACCCTGTACTATTAATTCATTGTTGGTGTTGTATGACACACATGATGGTCTGAGACCACCATATCAAATATTTACACATCACTTTATTATAAGAAGGTGAAGTGAAATAAAATATTATTAAATAACTTTTATGTTTTAATAACAACCAATTACCAACCTCTGCCTATGTCGGTGTCTTTAATTTCCCTGCATATCTGTTGCCTATTAGCGTAAAAGCATTTGTATATTTTGCCACCTGGATCTGTGTAAGCTGCAGCCCGCCTGGTGTGCTGGTTGCGATTTTTTGTTCCCGTGTGGCCACACCAGTTTCCATCACACTCCGGCATCAGTTTTACCATCAGGTCACCAGTCTTCAACAGAGAGTCGGCCATGATATTTGACGTCTCCTTAGGTTTCAGCTGATCACCAAACGGCACGAACATGTTAGAGTCACAATTGACTACATTGGCGTCTTCTTCGCAGAGGAACTCATCTTGTGATAGTATTTGCGGTGCACCAGGTCTCGCTATGTTGCCGATGTCGACAGCTGTCACGTGGGAGTTTCTTGTTTTAGGCGTGCACACGCGTGCACCGTCCTTGAAAATGACACAGTCTACCATATAGAATGTTTTGTCCGGTATGTTATTTGGTAAGAATAGAAGTTTGTCGATGTTCTTCATGTTGTTGTACTTTAATTCTTCGCATTTGTACTTTCCGTTTGAAGAGTAGCACTCGTTTATGATTTGTTTAGGTGGGGTTAGTTGTTTGATAGAATATAGAATTAAATGTTCGCATTCGAGCCCTTTTGTGCAGTTATAGAACACGCTACCCTTCCTGGGGATGTAGGGTTCATATGAAGGTAAACTTGGGTTTTGTTCCATTGTGTTACGGCGTATTGCAGATTGTACCTTTTCACATTCTGGTTCTTTTCCCTAAAATTTAAATGACAACGGGTAGAGCATTTAAGGTACCCACAGATATTTTTGTAAGCATATTGTTATTGTATGATCACTAATACAGGGTCACAGTTCAAGTGGTCAGGATTTTTAGACGTTACATAACCATGTGACTTTTTGCACTGATATCGTGATGTTGCTGACATCGAGTTAAGTTAAACAAGAAAATATTTGTATTTTTTTTCTATAGAATGACTCATTAATTATGTGAAATATCCATACTTAGCGGAGATTAGTGTTTTTTTAAAACACAATTATTAGATAATACTTATATTTCATCGAAACACGTAAATACTCACTTTATCAATGACGCAAACCACGTCTTTATTGTATGACTGAAATGCGAAAAAAATATTTAAAAAAATCCATTACAAAGACGGATGATACGCAGATTTCCAGGTCTTACCGAACATGCTTTTTCTGTTGTTAGAAACAATATGATAAAGCGTAAAAAAGTGAAATCCATGTTTATTCAGTGTTCGTATGCTTGCCCGTGTTACATCACTAAAGAAAAACAAAGCGCTACAGCGATAAGAAACAAGGAAGAGGTACAGTCGTGGGCGAGCTATAACTCATCAATACCACAAAGTTAATAGGCGTTCAATTTTTACGAGAAATAAATAATGTAGGCATAGATGAGAATGATTTGCTCCTTTAGTACGGACTGCGCCGGTATACCTATAATTTGTTGTAATGACATATATTTATACACAATTATAATTATACATTTCCGTCCATTTTTTCCACAATATTTTATTAAATGGTAACTCACCAATAAAATTAATCCTTGTCTAGACATTTTTCATTCCAAATCTCGAAACAGGAATTGGTCCTGAAACAAAAAAAAAAGTTCACTCAAGTAGCATACAATTTATCGCTACTACGTATAAGAAGAGCATATTATTATCAATAACGAACATTTCGCCGCGTGAAAAAAAAAGTTCAATTACAAAATTATGATACAATCATGACACCGACTGTTTTATTATAGGAAAAAAAAACAGATATATCATCGTACAAAATACACGTGGAATAAAGAATTAATTTTCAGAAGTCGTGAAGTGATGGTGTAATTATGTTACTATTATGTAAGCAGCAATTTTTATGCATATTCTCATATATTGTATTCTTGTATATTTTGGCTAATCCCTCCTGGCACGCTGGGTTAAATATATGCTTAGTGGCCATTTCACCTGACTTCCCCGCTTTAGGAATATACGGCGTGAAATGTATATTTTTGGATATACATAATGTACTTCAAAACATTGACTGTTAGATTTTTAGAATTAGAGTAGGTTAATTAGCTAGGTATTACATTTTCAATGTGTAACCCAATTACGTGTGTTTCAATGGTAAGTAAATTCTAAAAAACAGGATATTTCCGTATGAAATGAAATCTTTAGTTACATTTTTCAAGACTCTTTTTATTGATCTAATTGTTCACTTTAGAAGGTCGAAGCGTGGGAGCGAAATATATTAACGATCAGCATTGCTTCGGATCAACGTTGACTCGTGTAGACTAGAACTGACACTAGAATGTTAATCGCGGATCTTAAAGTTAATTGCGTTCTTGGTACACTGATCGATATATGTACCTACTATTATAATACGCGACGCGGCGGCATGATTTTAATTTAGCACTTAGACCGTACACCGTAAAGATTTGAATATAATGCTAGTCCTATTTAAAATGGCTATGTCGCAGTTTGTCAAAGTATGTTTTGACTTTTGTCTTTACAAAGTGACATTGAACGTCGCCGCGACACGGCGAAGCATGCCACTGTATCAAAATATTATGCAAATGACAGTTTGGGCGCCATTGTTGTTATTGTGTCATATTCATAGGTGTTGTGCATTCTTTCGCGGAAATTAAATCAGCACGTGAATTAAATTAACCTGTGCTATGTGAAGAATGCAGTTTGTCTAATGTACTTAAATTTACATACATACATACATACATACACTTCACGCCTGTCTCCCAGAGGGGTAGGCAGAGACTACAGATCTCCATTTGTCACGATCCTGACATACCTACCCCTTTCGCTTCATTTACATTCATACATCTTTTCATACATGACCTTCGGTTTCGAGTACTTTTCACGCCACCTTCGGCCAGGACATCACCAATCTGGTCTATATATGTCCTTCTGGGCGAAATTTATACATAAATTAAAAAAAAAGAACATGCAGGTAAAATAGTACTCGCTCCGCAAATATCCATATTTCACAATGTGTAGTAAACCAAAAGTGCAACGTGACAGGCAGATGCTATAGCTTAGTAACGTTATTATTTATTAACCTTAGGTTATCAGGTATAACATTTAAATTTTCATACAATAAGTGAGTGCAAGATTTACCTAAACATTATTAACATCCTAATCTCCTTCTGCCTAGCGTTTATTCCGGATATCCAATAGCTCCACTGTTAGGTGTTTTCAAGCAGCATATCACTTAAACGCTCAAAAGGTCCCACTTAAAGGCGGTCACCCAACAATCGCCTAGTATTGCTTAACATCGGTAATCGGTTGCGATCGCCAAAGCCAGCTGGGCAACGAGCGCTTCCATTGTAGTTACAATATGATTTGCTAACATATAAAAAGCCATTAACCAATAGCGGTTAAACAAACAATGCCGAATGAACAGGCACTATTCGAATATTGATAGATAACTATCCTCCAATCATTAGTTAATATGACATAATCCGAATTCACTTTTTAGTTTCGCAAACAATAAGTATGTTCATAAAACAATAAAGTGATTGTTTGTGAATATAAGGCAGCGCAGTCCGATCGTTTATAGAAAGTACAAGTATTGTATTCAATGGGACATTGGATGATAGTGAAACTGTTGTGCGGTCGGCATAGTGATGTGAGGTCGTGAGCGCGACAACCCACCGAACACTACCTCGGAAATGTTATGATGAACAATTTGTTATTGGATTTTGTTGTATCTATAGATACTATACTCTAGAGCACAAATTCCGAGTCACACTAGTCAAGTCAAAGTCAAAAATGCCTTTGAGAGACTATAAAACAGCTTTTAAAAAAGTCGTAAATTATTACTTGTAGTTTTGTATTAAATACTACTTTCAGAGTTTGATATTTAATTTATTTTTTATATAAGACCCGAAATTTTGCTGTCTGCTCTGGTAATGATATTGGTGTGTCTAACCCATTCTTTTTGCAACCCAGATGTTGCATACGCCGTGTATATAATTAATTACCTATGGCTAGTTGGTGTGTGAAAAATAGATGTCGGCCAATTATCAGACCTATCCGATATATGCCCTCAAAATTTCATAAAAATGAGCACAATCATTTCGTAGGAGTTTGCTAACACTGTTGATTCACAGCTCATGTTAATGTTGCATGTATCGACAGCTAGTCAGTGTGAATAATAAAAGCAAAGATCGTAAAATGCGAGCGAACTTCATTGACAACATACTTGACATAATTAGAAAATCATAAAATGTTAAGCCACTGTCAAATTTGCTTTCAATGCCATCCGCTCGGAATTTACGGGTCTTATTTTATAAAGCACTAGTGGACGCCATGCGATTCCATCCGCGTGGTTTCAGTTGTACACACAAAACAATTATAACACAAAACTAAAGTCATCCATTTTTTTTATATCATCTGTACCTTCATGCACGCATGTTTAACAAATAAATTATACTTTGACTTTGACACGTTATGTGTCTTGTCACTCCTTTCTTGGAGCACTGTGCTAGGGGGACTGGTCACTGAAGTTCTAATCACATACGTTTTTACCTGTGTTGCCACTTTCTTTTGAACTTGCTAAGGAACTCGAGTAGAAATCATCATCATCATCAGCCACATAACGTCCACTGCTGGACGAGGACCTCCCCCAATGAGATCCGTCATTTGGAGTGAAATGCCAGTAATCGCCACGCTTGGCAGGCGGGTTGGCGATCGCAGTGGTGTTGTGGTTTAACTCACAGAGAGCGCTGCTGCCCGGCCTCTGGAGAGTTCCCTCGGTCGTCTCTTACGACCCCCATGACGGGAAAAGTTGGGCTGGGGTGGTGAAACATGTATTCTATTCGCCGTCACCACACGGCTAGTAGAAATGTCAATAGTAACATGGATAAAAATATTTACTCGTTAATCCCCTTCGATAGCCAGTACTAACACGGAGAAAAAAACTATTCGTAACACTACTGTACTGGCAGTAAGACCGGTAGAAAAAGTTTATTAATGTCTTAAGTTACTTTCATGTCGTCAAAATGAAACACATACAATCTCGTATGCAATCATGAAAGATCCTAGAAATTATCGAAACGTGACTAACCCACAAAGGTACTGATTGCAACGAGTCAAGGGTAAAATAGTTCTTTAACATTAGTCTATACTTCGTCTCGTGCCCGAGGGATTTGTTTATCAAAGACATACGTATAATTCTACACTCCCAGTGATTGTTAAAGTATTACACACCTATGTAATGATTACAAAATTACTGTCACACTAGTAGTTGAATCAATGTACGGTCGGCCATGAAAGACGTCTGTCAGTTTTGATGACACTTAACTATGTCACTAAAACAACAATAAGGTTGTTATTATACAACAAAAATAAAAATAAATAAATACACTTCACGCCTTTAATCCCATAGCGGGGTAGGCAGAGGCACTTGCTAAAGCAAATACCCACGGTTCACCAAGCGTATTTAACCCAACTTAACAGGGGGTGAGCCCATCGCCGTTATAGGGTTCACACACCTTGTGGTGGGTACCCGGTACGGTGAACCGTACGAGCGTTGCGTTGCGTACATAGGCTCTGAAAAAGAGTCCCATTGGTACACGTCCAGTAGCCGGACTCGAACCCGGGACCTCCCGGTTACAAGTCAAGGATCCGACCAACTGGACCACAGACGCTTTTATTCGCTTATACAACAAGTAAAAAATAAAGCTCAACGTATAATACAATATGAATGTTCCTCTGAGTTTCGTATGGATGGTAGACTAGAATTTTTTTGGCCGACTGTACGTCGTAAAACTCTTCGACATTGTGTAAATTTCTTGCTAATTTATAGCTTTAGACGTGTATAATATTATTATGTAGCGTTCAGTTTTATTAGCTACAATACTGCAAAGTTTGGCCATAATTATTTATTTTATTGAGGAAGATTAATATCATGTCATCCATTCAATATTTCGGAAAATACCTAAGGATAAGCAATATTATGTTATAGCGTCTGTGTTTAATATTAATTTTATTAATGACAAAAACCTTTGCATTTCGCTTTTTCAATTTTTATTTAATTTATGACAGTCAAAATGTAAATTATAATTATACTACTTATTACTAGCTTTTCAAGATTACAACAGTTACCCGCTGCAGGTTACTCTGTGGGATGGGAAAAATAGTATCTATAAAAACTATAAGCTTATAATTAAATCTTAAGCATGTAGGTAAAGAAATCAAGCCGATTTAAGAAAAAAACTGATTAAAATAAATGTGCAGATCGCATCTAGTTGTAAAACCGGAATGTTGAGCTCATAAATATATGTGTAGACTTTGATTAGACCAATGAACTTCAAATGAAGATTCTAAGATCTTAAGTAATAATTATGTTTAAAATTAAGGAACCTTAATGATTCATTCAGAGTTCGGTAACCTACTCGGATCAAAGAAAATTGTATTTATATACTAACGTCCATTAGACTTTATGGGGTGAATGCGTAATTCCCATTTGTTCTGTAACAAGTTTCTCTCTCCCGCGTTTTCTAGAGAAGGAAAAGGACGAACAAACTACTATTGTTCAATAACGTCTTGGTCTCTAAAAAAAATTGGGAATTTCTCGGGTGAAACTATAGGTACATGATTTCTCCAAGATTACTCATACTATAGTACCTAATACCTAATTAAAATACAAGGAATTCGTATACAAGAGTTTTTGTAATTAGTGACTAGCCGATCTTTCAATAAAAAAATAAATAAAATAAATACATTTCACGCCTTTTAATCCCAAAGCCCAAGATCTTCCAATACTCTCTTAAGAACCTAAAATACTGTACTCCTGTGTACGGAGTAGTTTTTGGCATTCATTATTGTGCTATGTGACTATATATCGTTAGCTTTTTGTAATCTATCTATGTATCTATACTCGAGAACGGCTGGATCGATTTCGCTAATTTTGGTCTTGAATTACACGTGGAAGTACAGGGCAGGTTTAAAAGGTGTATCTCTTCCAATGAACGAGGCACAAACCTTTCTACAGCAAAATAAATGTTTTCCGGGACAGCTAGTATTATAAACGTATAGGAATCCCTCTTCTTGGTAATGTGTTTATTATTGTCAGGAGAAGGCAACGGATAGAGGATACAAAAAAAAGAAATTAATTTGCGGGTAATTACGCTTAGTGGACCTGTATACCACGCTTTGGGATTAAAAGGCGTGAAGTGTATTTTTTTTGCGCAATATGTTAACTATCCTTATATTCATTCGAAATACATATTCATAGTTAATACAGGACAACGTCTGTCGGATCCACTAGTGCAATTATCTAAATATATAAAAGGAAAAGCTGACTGAATGACTGACTGACTGACTGACATATCAACGCACAGCCTAAAGGGCTAAACATAGGGACTTGAAATTTGGAACGGACGTAGCTTAGATACCGTAGGGGTGCACTAAGGAAGGAATTCCCGAAATTCCCACGGGAACGGAAATTAACGGGATGAAACATAAAACGCTCAAGGTAGACGCTTGAAATTTGGGATGCAGGTACCTTAGTACACTTAAAGCTTAGGTGCAACAGGCTATTGGGAAATTCCCATGGGAACGGGAGTTAGCGGGAAAAAACTTTTGTATGGAAAATGTAAACCGCTGAAGTTAGACGCTTGAAATTTGGGATGCAGGTACCACTAAACTACGCGAATGAAATCGCGGGGCGTCCACTAGTAAAATATATGGATAATAAATATATCAAATAGATTTATTAGGAGTTTTTTTATACACAATCTCAGACTATTCGCCCAATATTATATATTCGTAACATTGGAACCGGTAATATTGCATTTATTTTACTTACAAAAATACTGCAAATTGTTATTATACAATATAATGGTGATGTGTAATAGCCAATTATATGCATACATGTACATTGGCGAAGAGCTCACAGTGCCGCGGCCTTGGTGCTACGAAATCGATCACTGATGTTAAGCAAATCTTCGGCAGCTTTTGGATGGGTGACCGTTTTAAGGTACTAGTAGTTTCTTGCAATTCAAATATTCTATCTAACAGAGTAATCTCTGGATTTGAGTTTTTTGTGTGTGAAATCCTAGACTATTTCCGTCCTTTTCTTTTTTACCTTTGTTATGGCCTGATAACTGTTTTTAAAATAACAAGCATTCCTCGGGGGTTTCCAGTGCAATGGTTGACCATTGTAGACTAGTTTCTTTCCGCTTTTTAAAGTGCATTCTGGCGTATCACTCAAAAAGCTTCACTACAGTATTTGCGAGTCAAGCGTTATCGGGTGCATGATACGTTGCCATAGAAAGCTTGTTGAACTGTGGGAATTTGCTTAGAAAGAACCTAACCCGCTTTGGAATTCAATATTTATAATTCAATAGTAGAATAAGTAGCTGTTGAAGGTTTTCTTAAGTCGTCACTAGTACGCTAAGTATCAGTGACATTCAACGTATATTAGAATGCATGAAATAACTATGAAATATCGAATAGAATTCTTTGAATACACATGCAATGCAATTTTCCTAGACTTAAGGAACGATAAATTACAGAATATATTAATCGGAACGCGGACCAGCCTCTCTAGCACAGTGCTCCAAGATATAAGTGACAAGACATATATGTCGCACGAAGCGTGACATAATAGCCAATGAGAGCGCGTAGTTATTCTATCTCGTGTCTTTCTTGATGCCCGTGATAGGCCAGCAGAACCACTAGTTAACTACAATGTGCTTTGTCACACAAATGTCAAGCAATTAGACAAAGTACCAAAGAAAAAAATGTCAACACGATATCAAGGTTATCAACCTTAGACTGTACACAAGTTTCGTTTCGTTTCATGTCAAATAATTATTTATTGACTGTACATACATATAATATGTGTTTGTGGACTTATTCACTTCACGCCTTTTAATCCCAAATCGGGGTAGGCAGAGACACTTGCTAAAGCAAATGCTCACGGTTCACCAAGCGTATTTAATCCAACGTGACAGGGGGTGAGCCCATCGCCGTTATAGGGTTCACACACCTTGTGGTGTGCGGGTTTCATCACGATGTTTTTTTTTTAACTACATATCTACATACATCACGATATGTTTACATAATATATTTACCATGGTTTATCTGTCCGAATCTATAGTTGAATATAATTATATAGGTATTTGAATAGTTAAATATGCATTTAGCACACCGATACAAGTAATAATGTACAGTAAATAATAATCCGTACGCCGTAAAAAAATACCCGGAAAAGCATAATTCTATTAAATCCTTGACTATCCAATGTCCATGTTTCCACAAAGTACTTAAAACAATAAAAAAGTGAACACTACAAAACTTAATTCTCACAGCACCTTATTATGAAATTACATGACGAAACACATCTTATCAGTCAGTGGTGGGTATGTGCGGCCAATGAGGTGGAAATCCGCGCGTGCGTCACGCCACGCGCCCGCGCACGCCGCGGGGTAAGCAGTAAGCATTACATCCGTGACACACTGGCCAACATGCCCCCGTTATGTAATGACACTTGACATAAGTAAACAGTGACAATATGAATTTCCGGTGCTTTTGAATTGATTGATTGATTGGTGTAGAGACTGACAGAAAAAAGAATGTGGT
This sequence comes from Conopomorpha cramerella, assembly GCA_012932125.1. NCBI lineage: Eukaryota > Metazoa > Arthropoda > Insecta > Lepidoptera > Gracillariidae > Conopomorpha > Conopomorpha cramerella. Next base: position 7,446 of record SJJU01000608.1, on the reverse strand, counting down.
GTTGACGTTTTTTTAAGTGTAGAGTACATAAGAGCCAACTGTCATTACTGTCACAAAGTTTAACAGTAATGACAGTTCTCCACCCGAAAATCTGTCGGAAAAACGTCAAAGAAAATTCCCCATTAATTGAATTAAATGTAAAGCGGGTGTTTATATCTATTTGGGAATGAATAAATAAGTATTGGTCTACTGATTGGGAATTGTACCTAATACCCCGACAATTATATACTTATACATATACTTTATTAAGCTTAAAAAAAGGAGGTTTATCAATTCGTATACTTTTTTTCATGTTTGTTCGCAGACAACTTCGTCGTTGATTAAACGATTCTGATGATTCTTTTTTTGTTGGTAAGATGATAATTCAATGATGAATCCATGATAATTCCTTATCATGGATCTCAGGTATATCAGGGTTTGATAATGGCAGACCAAATAATTTCAACGGCAAATGTAAACAATCGTAGGGACGGATAGTAGTGGTCGAAGTCGTTTCTTTTTTAATAAATTAACATACATTAAGTTTACTATGGAAAACTTCATTGGTCAACAATATGGGGCATTTCTGAAGGATTCAGATAGGATTCCCGATGGTCTAAATCAATTAAAACATTTACTTAAATGCAGAACAAATAGTCCTTGAAAACTAAATTAATTAAAGAAAACAGTCATGTTTCAATTTAAATTTTAATAACAATAATAAAATAACCAAATAACCGACGTATTTGTACCTATTCAAAATAAATATACATTTAGCTACTACCACATCAATAAAAATAACTTTCTTACTCAATAAATAGTTGTTGTCCACCCACGACAGTCTCTCTGCATGTGAATAGGGCCAAGTATTCAATGTTAGTCACCTGTCACTTCTTAAAATTTTCAAAGCTCATTCGCTTTTTGAATGAACATGTCAGCCTGTTTGTACTTTTATCTCACGTTATTTATCTATTACATTAGTAAGAACAAAAGTTACAACAAAATTCTTTTAACAGACAACATCGCTGCTTAACTACATGCAGGATGGCGGTCAAACGCTTGTTCACTGTGTTAAAAACTACTAAAAAAATACTTGACGTGTGAAAAAAACACATAACATGGCATATATTTTTGGTAGTGCTTTTTATACTTTTTGAAGTTATTAAACTTTAGAAAATTACTAAAAATACTCATATATCACTAATTACAACACTTTCGAGGACACGCCCATAATGTCGCAGAACTTTAGTAGTCTTAATGCGAGTACGGTATTGGAATGGATGTAGCTTAGTTGTCGGGCACTTGGAATTGCAATAGCAAGGTTGTGGGTTCGTCTCTGGCTATATTCTTGGCGTGTCCCAACGAATTACCTTTTCAGAGCCTATGTACCTACATGACGCAAAGTTTAACATGAAGGAAGGCAGTTTTATGAAACTTACTTTAGGGCGTCTCAACTTTTGTCTGTACGAGTAAGAATTTGACTATTCCGCTTTGGGATTAATTTTAATGTTATTTAATTGGTGTCCATTGTTACTATTACTTAACCTTTAGAATCAATATTGGCGTATTGTCGGATCAATGGCACTTGAAAGGATGAAAGTGAAACTTAAGGTTGTGTAAGGTTGACAAAAAAATGTGGCTTGCACCTTTGATCTGTTACCTACTGATACTTCATAATGCACGAGGCGTAAGTTGTGGAATGAATATGATTGTAATTATAAATTATTGACTTATTCATTGTGTTTCACACTCGACTGAGCCTATGATCACGACCCACTGCTGGGCTCTTTATTATAATGTAAATCGAGTAACGAGACTTGGAATGATTTGCCGGAGTATGTGTTTCCTACGTCTACTACGATCTGGGTGTTTTCAAGCATCCAGGGTGAATAGGGTGAATCATCGAGGGTGAATAGGTATCTATAAGGATATCTAGGATAGTAACAAAGTGAGACCCATCGAATAGACCTCATCGCTGCTTAACATCAGGCAGAATCACGATATAAATCTAGCGTATACGAAATAAAAAAGTAGTTCTGTTAGAGTTTACATAATGCATTTCAGTAGCAATTTGCGCAGAATTTTCAGTACCAAGTAATATTATATTTTCGGCACAAGCTTCTAATAGGCCTGGGATGTAAAACCACTGCAAAAGCTGTATGTTAAAAAAATACGGGTTTCATACAAACACTACTAAGAGTTTAGGTGCCTATTAATTTTTTTTCTAGGTGGGAAACTGTATCCCTGCCCGACTCAAAAATAATTAAACATTTTACGATTCATGCAAAAAACACTATTGGATTTTTTTAAATATTTAATTACTGGTTGCGACAGCAAAATAATTTAGTTTTGGGCTTTCGCGAAACAAAATAACACCAGCGATACATACCTACCTAGGCTACGACTACGCGGGGCAATTTACACACGGTGCACCTACTAGATCTTGTGAACTCATAACATAAACATAACTAATGCTTACAATACAATTTTACAAATAAACATCATTTACCTTTTAAACCCACCATACCATTTACCTAGAATTTTTATTTAAATTATTTTGGACTGTGCACCGATATATCGGTCAGAAAACAATTTGTTTTGTACTATAGATCTGCAGTGGACCAATATGGGCTGATGATGATGATAGGTACATGTAAAATAAATATATACCTAAAGTTAATAGAAGCTTTATTTTTCTGGCGTGGACAGAATATGTACTATTTTAGTGTTTTGTTACTATAGATCATCCTACGAACGTGACTAATGTTAGAGTGAATATTTGGTTATTTCTTTCACGTTTAAGGAACTAAACTAATTTCAACTAAACTTTACAGTAACAAACCTATCGGATTAAACACATATCTGTAGGCTATATTTAATCTAGATATTTTCACAGGTGATTAACCACGGGTCTTTTTATTATATCTAAAACTACACAATGGGTTTTGATGCAGGTTAAGTATATAGAGTGATTCATGAAGAAGGTTTATACGTATAATACATGCATATAATAGTAGGGAAACACTTTTAATATTGATATAGACAAAACAATGTTTGCCGAGTCAGCTAGTTTTCCTATTAAGTCGGAATTAAGATCTCGATGATATGTAAAATATGTAAGTATTTGATGTATCGAAATACGTGCATCAAAGGTATGATTAAAATCTTACTGTACGAGTATTAGGTAACTTTTAGATAAATCCATATTTCATCATACAGGTAATAAGATTAGCGGTTGCATATCAACAATTCTGTGGTCTACTTCTAATGAATGAAATTAGTAAGCGCATAAGACTATTACGATATTAATTGATTTGATTGGATGTGTTATTATGCCATTAACGAATAATTATCAAATAATGTTAATATTTGTAAGTAGCCAATTTCTCTTTTATGTTGTTAGCATAACATGAGATACTTACGAAAAAATTTACAAGACCAAAAACTTTTTGGCTGACAATCCTGAATCTTAAATATCAACCACTAAATAATTTTGCAACTGGCACATAAAAAAAGAAATACTGTCAGCGTTATAACATAATTTTTTGGGGGAAAAAATAACCCTTGTCGATTGTTTTTTTTTGGTTAGTTTTCAGAGACAAATCTCGATCGCGATCGCATTGGTTAGAGATACGCGTACAACGCGTGTGGCGCATGCGCCGGTTTCGGTGTAACTGCTCGCAGATTCCCGCCAATAAACATAAACACTGGCGAATGGAGGGCCCGTGGACCGCGGAACCTTGCTCACTTCTACGTACACTGCTGTATCTGTTATACACAACATACAGAACAACGGTATGAAAACTGCAATGGACTATGTGACATTCTCTCTTCGAAATATGCAGGAAGGAATTTCCATCGATTTCCTATTCAACCTACGGTGAACAGAGGACATTGCCATGTACCCACACCATAGTTTAGTTCCCTGTGGGATGAGTCTTTGTATTTTAATTCGATTTTGACTTCCTGCATCCGCATGTTTCTGAGTTTCTGCAATATTTTGAAAATGCAATATTTGGTTCAATATTACTGCAAATATGTCTTCATAAACATTAAGTAGTTGGATACGACTTTTTTTGTGCCATTTTGTGGTTTTATTTTGTAGTCAAATGTGGTAAATGATAAATTAACTTCGTAATAAAACTCTGGTGGTTTAGAGATAATTGGACAGTACGCTTGTTATCACATTCAAAGACTTTGGTTGGGTACATACTTTCAACTGTGTCGCGAGACCGGACCATACAATACTTTATTTTCTTTTCTAATAAATAATTTTCTCATGTCTCTGTGTTTGGTACTAAACTCTCCCGAAACGGACCGATTTTTATAAAACTTTGTAAACATAGAGCGGGCGGGGAGGTCTGAGAATAGGCCAATACATTGTCTTGAATATCTCTACCAATAAACAGCGTGAAGTGAGAATGACAGAACAAACGTTTAGCGAGAGGACTAGTGATTCCTTAAAAACATTTAACAAACATTACAAGACTGCATCCTTTCTTCTTATGGACATAAAAGGCTTATTATATTCTAAATAAGTGAAATGACTCTGATTGCAAATAAAAAGCATGTTGAGCCTTTAATTTTAATATCTATATATAAAACTCTAAGTCCTGGCTGATTTATTCATCACTTACTCATCAACGCTTAGCCCGAAACCCTTGACCCTTGAAAGCTAGAATTTTGTACAGGGAGAGATAGGGTTTTTTTTAAATTTATATCCTAACGGGATTGAAAGGGGGGTGCAAGTTAATGCTTACATATAATACGAGTAGCAACAGGGAAACGCTGTTCATAATGCTTATTGGCAAAACAACTTTAGCTAGTAATATTTATTATTTATTTTTATTATTTAATATTAATTGCATTTTTATGAACATTGTGTGATTTCAAGATCTTTATGTAAGTAGTCGTTATCTTTTCTAAAACTTAATTGAAAATTGTAATGTTCATAGGGTAAGGGGTGGTCTAGAAGTGACGTAAATGATATGGTTCATAGTGTTTTATTCCACAAAAGAGAACGCTTACGCTGCGCTTTGGGATTATAACTTAAATACTTAAAAATTCTCGTGGAGCCCTTTCATATCCTAGTAGTTTTACGTTCAGAATCGGTTAAAAAAAGGTCCTCTGAAAAAAAAAATCACATAAGCAGCAATGGACGTTCTTTTCTTTTATTCAACACGATAATATCACAATATTAGTTACAATGACTATGAGTATTAACTTTAAACATAGTTTATTCCGAAACAGAACTTTGAAGTATCCGGGTCTCATCAGAGTAAGTAAAAAATAATGTACACTAGATAGCTTGCCAAAATCATCAATCAATCAATCTAGCATAGGTATGTTGAACATAAGAAAGAACACCTGGGTGTCGGCCTAAGAAGCAACATTAAAAACTTTCGATAATTTAGATTTCGACTTGTATAAGGGTTTGATATATCGAATTTCTACGGTTTGAGCATCGACGTTTTAAGCGTAATTTCAGTTTTCGAAATTCTAATTCGTACCAAAATGACGTTGAACAACGTATTCAGATTTACTCGTAAAATATTTCACAAGGGTCTTACTTTTTATGGCTTTATCATATTCCGCCCTACTTTGATATCTTTATTCATACATGACACTTGATTCCGCTTGCCCTTCTATTATCTATAATTCAAACAAACACAGTAGCTATTTAGTTTAATATAAACACAAGGAAAAACCTCCCACAATGCGCATATACCATGTGTTCATTAAAGTATCCTTCAATTTGGCCTAATTAAATAAATTGTTTAAGGTAACTACATGTTTGATTTATTATCAAGAAATGCTTTTAGAAGGTAATTCATTGGCTTTTAAAATGTTATTGACAAACTTTTATTTTATAGACATATCTTGCTTATTCAGTCAAGTCCTGATGACTTAAATGATAGAAAGTGTAAAATAACATGGCTATCAAGTATATTCTAAAAGCTAAAACTGTATCTACCGATTTTTAAATGTTGTAATGACTACAATATATGTAGAGGCTACAAGTTGCGAGCTTTTACTAGGATATACATAATGTAACACATTATAGTCTAAGCTGGCCGCGTGGTGACGGGGAATAGAATATATATCTGTCACCAGCACAACTTTTCCCGTCGGCGAACTGGGGGTCGCGTCGAGGCGACCGAGGGCACTCTACAGAGGACGGGCAGTCTCTGTGAGCTAAACCTCAACACCAATGCGATCGCCAACCCACATGCCAAGCGTATCGATAAATATCATTTCCCCGCAAATTATCATAGAAATCATTGGAGGAGGCCCTTGTCCAGCAGTGGACGCCACATGATGATGATAATCTAAGCCATTACAGATCATCTAAAAAGGCGAGGTTAACTTCACCCGGGTCAACGATAATTCCATTGGTGAAACGAAATATATAGATAGATTTGCCTGTAATTATATCTACGAGTATTCTCGAAAATGTGTACCTAAGCGCGAAACGGCTGGACCAATTTCTCTAATACTTTTTTTGTCATTATTATTAATGTAAGTAGAAGGTTCTTATGGTATTAGTAAAAATAAGAAAATTGCACGGGAAATACCTAAAACTAAATCGAAAAAGATTGTTACAAGACGTCTGTCGGGTCTACTACTATATTATAATATGGATAGTATTTAAACGTGCATCAAAAAAGTCTAACCTAACCTAACCAAAATACTGACTTAGCGACAAAATTACTGATTTGGTCACCTAATTGCCATTCTGATGATAACTTTGGCTTTTTAGGTGTGCAAGTTAGTAATTTTGATGTACAGTTTATTATTTTCCTTATAATATTAATAACCTTTTCGGCGCTTTTTAATTGCAACATTCTACAAACCCGCAGCCCCACTACACTATGCTAAAACATAAATCACTATACACAAAGTACGAGTTTTACTTGTTCACACAAGTAAACCCTGGTCTCGAAAATACCGACTTTTACGCCCATATTACGCACATATATTATATTCTTACAAGTACTGACTCAATTGTCGCTTGAGGATAGTTTACGTTACTTGACCTGTTTCAGAATATCGGCATTAAAGTCGTGTCTCAGAAATAAGCGAAACAATAACAATAATGTCCTCAGGTATTTGACCCCAAATTGTAAACTTGCATTAACTATGGATGTTCATAATGGGTGTGAATGACTGATACACTAATATGTTTTTAAATACATACACGAAGGTAAAACATTAGTCGTACAAAAAAAAGTTCCGTTCGGCGAGAACCAACCATGTACTTTGATACTTTGTCATGAAGCTTCATTGATATATCACTACTCAACCATGATAAAAGAGAAAATAAGCCCCCGCAGACTACAGCGCGCACAATAGGTTAGTCGGGCACATAATCAGCATGAAGATATAACCATGCGCACACTGAACGATTTACATTTTTGTACTGATTATACATTTGACTAAACTATAGGTCGACTAAAAGTCTACGTA